>PVHP010002580.1:0-38030 GCA_004024765.1 Zapus hudsonius
TTCCATTTTTTCCCTTTTTGCTTGTGTATATAATATGGTTCATATGTGGGGATACATGTGCAGGTGCTTGCAGGTACTTGCCTGTGGTGGCTGGAGCAAAGGGTGGGTGTTCTCTCTGTTCTTATTTGAGCTGGAGATTTTTACCAACAGTGGAGTCTGCTGTTTTTCCCAAGTCCTGGTGATCTTTTCTCCCATTTGTGGGACAGGGGTTCCTTGCACATGGTCACACCCAGCGCTGTACATCGGAACTGGAGATTTGAACTTGAGCATTTCTGCCCCCTCAGGCCCTCCTGCTTACATAAGAAGTACACCTACCTGCTTATCCATTTAGCGCTCTTTCTGTCCTTTACTGTTAATATGTTAGGCAACCACTGTTCCACTGAGCCATAATCCAGATTCCAATATTTTGCTATTTATTTTTTGATGAATACTTTCTTGAGGTTTTGTAGTTTAAAAGCTTAACTGAGTTATTTTTTCAAGATTGAACTTTTTTTCTATATTCAGTCTATCTTTGGATGATGAAATGTATATGCTTTTGTGAATATGATTCTGGAATTTCTATTGCTAGCTCAGGACTTTTCAAGGTTCATTACTCACAAGTTAAAACACATATTAACATATTTTCAGGAATTTCTGGTATTAAATTCAAATTGAGTGTCCATTCTTAAAATCATAATATTTCTCCTGAAATTCCTTCCACATTTAATAGCCCTAAAGTTCATATAAATGTCCTCTGGCAGGAATCATTATTTCCTATTCTTTCTATCTTACCTTATGCATCGTTTTTTCAATACTGTGGATCTTTACTTCCATTTACCTTAGAATTTTAATTCAGGCCCTATTTATTTATATATCACTATCCTTATAAATATTCCAAACCCAACATTTCATTTTCTTTTATTCAATTTTCCAAATGATTAACAGAGCAAACTTTTAAGATGCTGAATCTTGTTTGATTCTGTTTAAGCTTAACACACTAAATTTCAGGTGATTTGGTTCAAAAAGCCAGGTCAACCTACTCACAAAAAAATTAATAGATTGCATAATGTTATTGAAACTTAAATTTGGTCAAAAGTAAAGTTCTTTAGATTTTTTTCAGGTGTAATTGTTATTAGACTCAATGAAACTATGAGGCTGTTTTATATGATTGTTTTCAGGGTTGGTGTTTCTGGAATGATCTTCCAAGAAAAAAAAATATGTATTTTTTGAGGTAGGGTCTGACTCTAGACCAGACTGACCTGGAACTCACTCTGTTGTCTCAGGTTGGCCTCAAACTCATAGCAGTTCTCCTATCTCTGCATTCTGAGTGCTAGGATTAAGGGTTTTGTGCCACCATGCCAAACTAGGACAAATAGTTTTGAGGGATATTATTACATAATCAAAAATTCAGAACACTACAAAACGATAAAGTTATTTTTAAGTAGGGATTTCTAAAGAAAAATAATAGCTTGAGTTTGTATATTTTTTGTTATAAATCCATATGCATATTATCCTTTTGAAAAAATCTGTATAAGCCGGGCGTGGTGGCGCACACCTTTAATCCCAGCACTTGGGAGGCAAAATCATTGTTGAGAATTCTATTAAATTCATTGACACTCTTTTTATATTTATTTATTTATTTATTTATTTATTTATTTATTTATTTATTTATTTATTTATCACCTTTTTTTCCCCAGTGAAATCATTATTAACAAGGATTCAAAACTTCATCAGATAAACCTAATGGGGACACTCGGATACTGTTTCCATAATGACTGATGGAGGAAGTGGCTGCCTTCAGTAGCAGATCTCCCTAAACTTTCATGTAGTCTCTGTCCAGCAGCTGACACAAGGCACAGCTTGACACTCTCATTGGCTGTAAAAGTTTCATGGACTGGATACTGCCTTTGTCTCTCAAAGAGAGTTTCCTACAGGCCTGGGGAGTTCAGAAACACAGTGATATCTTTCTTCTAGATACAACCAGAGCTGTTTTCTCTGATGTGGACACATTACCTATTTCAGAGAGGGGTGCATATCAGATAGACAGCCTCATCAAAAGGGAATTACAGTTTATGATTGAGCACATTTTCAAGGTCAAACATTATACATAGAAGCAATAAAATATCAAGAGCATACCATATATATTCATTGACAAAATTTCTTTTATAAAATTATTCAAGCTCTCAATATGTGAAACTTCTTAGGTATTTTTTCCTTATAAATTGAAAGCTTGTCCGCATGAGAAAGTTCTGCATCTGTATTGCCTTCTCTCTCCAAAAAAAAAAAAAAAGAAAGAAAAAAAAAGGGCTATTTTATGAATGCTCATCCTGAGCCTCTTTCCTCCTTCTGGTAAATGTAGTCAGAGCATTATTTTATTCCTAATTCCTTGAGAGTTTTGGTTTTATTTTTATAAGAAA
The DNA here is from genome assembly GCA_004024765.1 of Zapus hudsonius. Lineage (NCBI taxonomy): Eukaryota > Metazoa > Chordata > Mammalia > Rodentia > Dipodidae > Zapus > Zapus hudsonius. The sequence goes on from PVHP010002580.1 coordinate 2,397, forward strand.
CTGAAATGTGTCCAAACCTTTCATTATACTTCAGAGCAAGTTCTTCATTTTTGTTTCTCAAACATACTATCGGAAGCTTTCCTTTGTGACTATTGACTCATCTTTCCTCAGAACATTTAGAAGACACAAAATCCATGGGAAGACAAAGTCGGGAGAACAAAATATGAAGTAAATTATACAAGTGTGTAGGCAGAGATCTGAAGATAACAGGGCAGAGCTGACCAGAGGACTGACTTGAAGGAAATTTCTGCATCTACTTTAAAATGAAAACCCTTGATCTGTTGGTTGAATTATATGGTAAAATCTTAACCTATGAAAGTTTCTTTCTTTTATTTGTTTAGGAATAACATCACTCAATAAACTTTAATGACCCATATTTTTATTCTTACTCAAGAAACTTCTTTGTATAATTTTCCATCCCCTGAAGTTCTTGCTGACCTCAGCCAGGAGTGAGAACTCATCCCCAGGCATCTGTTCCAGGCTATTATTTCTGTTTTCACCTGCCAAGTGGGCTCTAGAAATTTTACCATGACCTAAAATGCATGTGAAAAATAACTGATTGCTATGTCTTTCCCACCATGAAACATGTTCCATTTATTCAAAATACTATCATTTTTATGGACATTGAATTAAAAAAGAGTACCTTTTAGTTCACACTTCTTAACACTTAATTCTAGATTGTGTCAAGTTGTTCTCATTTCTGACAGCCATATGCTGCTTGGTTTTTCTTACTGCTACTTAAAAAAAATCTGTGGATTTAAATTGGAGCCTTGTGCTTGCTCGGTCAGTGCTTTAGTAAGAAGATCCATCCTCATCCCTTGGATTTTTGAGACAGGAGTTTCCCATGTGGCTGAATCCTATCTCAGTGTTCTGAGTCCTGAGATACAGGCTTGTGCAGCCACAGCTGATTTCTACTTCTATATAGGCTTGGGTTTTTTCAGTAGCCTTCAAGATGTCTTCTATCCCAGCCTAAGTCTATTTGTGTTGCATTAATTAGGAAATTTATAGACAGTTATAGAATCTAGCAATTTCAGTACCAAGGTAGTTAATTCAATTTCTAGTTGCTGCCATTCACTGATTGGTTTCTCCTTGGGACTTCGCATACTGGGAAGGCAAGACAGCATCCCAAGGCTGTGGTGGGCATGTAAAATGATGTCTTTTTTTAATAAGAGCACCAATCCAATTCATGATGGCTCTCCTTGACCATCATTTTCTGAAGGTGTCACCTCCAATGCCATCATACTGATAGCAAGATTGCAGACAGTGACTTTGAGGAGCAAACATTAAGGGCATAGCCACTAGTTAACAGAGAAAAGAAGGTAATTTATCTTTACAGGTGTGCACGTAAGGCAGCCTAATTGATTTTCATGACCATAATGACTCTTACAGGACAAACCTTGAACATATCAGACCACAGTTCCTTTCCTAGTAGTATTTAGAAGGGCCTAGGAGATTTTATTTCTGTGATTTTCCCTGTTTCCCACCCAAACAATCTGCTCCAATTATTCATTAATTCACTGTTTGGTTGACACTGCCTTCGTTTACATATATGATATTTATGGCTTTATACTCAGAGGTGGCCTATTTTGTACCTCTGGAAATATTATGCTTTGTACTTAACCTGTCTGTTGTATATATCAAGAAATTCTGAATAAATTGATTAAACATTCATCTTTAATAATAATTAAAACTGTATTTTAGATCTCTATATCTAAGTGTCTGAAGTGTAGTATCACATAAAAGAATGTTGAGGTTAGTTAGTTTACCATTATTCTGTCTACTTGGTTACTTGATGACTAGTCAGTGAGGGGGGTTCTTTATATAACATGAGTATATGAAGAAAAAAATCTTCACACTTTGTGAATAATTGACTTGCTGACATTTTTTTTTTTTAATTTTAGAATTCTGATCTAGACTAGTACCTGCAAATGATTAGCAAAACTTAGCTGGGTAGAGAAAGCATTAAAGTGTGATGACATTCTAACAGCAACAGTGAATCTCAGGAAACTGATAGAAGATGACCTTTTAGAGATAGAGTTCTTGTCTTTGTACCCATGATCAGAAGAATTTCCTAGACGCTCAAGAGGTGAGTTATTTTATCCTGTTGAGAAGTTCTGTGTAGTGTATCCAAACTTGTGGTATAGAGGCGGGAAAGATGACTCAGCAGTTGAGACTTGCCTGCAAAGCCTAACAAATGGGGATCGATTTCCCAGCACCCACGAAAAGCCAGATGCACAAAGTGGCACATGCATTTGGAGTTCATTTGCAGTGGCTCGAGGCCCTGGAACCCCAATTCTCCCTGTCTGTTTCTCTTTTCTCTCTTTCTACTTTCAAAACAATGAATATATTTAAAAACTTTTGGTGCATATATTTCTTCTAAATATTCAAGTTTCAGAACAAAAGTAAAGAAACTTCACTATGTATATTTGATAGTTTTTTCCTCTACTGACTTTTCAAAGGTCTGAGTACAATGTAAGTTTAAATAATTCTGGCCATCTTTCAAATCTTCTGTCACAATTATTGACAAACTGCATCTGCAGAAAGTAATAGAGGCAGAAGAAGCAGAACAAGGAAAGGGAAAAATCCTAGCAAGAGCGTGTTCAAAGTTTGCAGAGAGCTGGTTTCTGCTGAGCTTCGGGGAGGACCTGGGGTGCATTCATCTTCAGACATTACATACATAGAAGGTTCTACACTCTGTAGTCATGAACTAAGTGGAACATGAACTCCCTGGCTTCTAGCTTTCTTTGAGCATAAAAATGACAAGAAACTTGTGTATGGGATGTGAGAAGCAATCCTCTGTGGCAGATGAGGCCGAGGCACCCCCAGAAAGAGTGGGTGGGGTGAACTGCAAGATTTACAAGACGATAAAGAAAAGTCTGGATGTAAATTATTGGTATCAGCATTGGGGAGTCATGTAGGAACAAATGTAGAAAAAGTCAAAATTTAAATCTTTGGGACAGCAGGGGTGGAGTGCTTGTCCCATGTGTGTGAGACTCCAGCCTCAATTGTCAGCATGGGAGCAAATATTGAAATGAAAACTATTTGTTGATTTTTTTCTTATTTATTTATTTCTAGCAGTTTGAGTTATTAGAACACACAATTATCCATATATATATTCTATTGAACAGGGCTATTACCTGTCTTTTCCATTTGCCTAGAATATTTCACATTTACTTTTTTCCTCAGCTGATGTGGACCATTAAAGTTATTTTGGTATTGATCTGTTTTATTGATTTTGGAAATGGGAGAACACCCATGAGATTTTTCTGGTGTCAGAATGTCAATTGGTGGCCCTGAACTATTTGGAGACATTTCAGTTTTCATGTAGAATAAATAAGTTACCAAGAGCACAGGAAAGAAGATATGACCTTTGAGAGCAGTCACGTCTAATTAGGGGGAAATGTTGCATTCTTGAGCTGACTCCTTCCTTAATCACTGCGAATATTTCTGCCTTTTTATTTATTTATATTTCATTAAACTTATTTATTGTTAATAATTATATACATTTCCACCAAAATATTCAGAAAAGGACAGAAACTGAAATAAAACAGTAAAATGCTAAAATGAGAAAAGTGTGTGTATGTGTGTGTGAGAAAGACAATTTACAATTAATATGTATTTTAGTCAGGAAATATTCCTTCATGCAAGGATTCCACAGCTTAGTTCCAGCAGAGGCACATATATCTTGCCATGAATAAAACTTTTTTTCCAGTCAAACTTGAGCTATCTTGTTCTTAAGGCCAAAAGCTCATGAAACTTCAAAGGTGTGATTTCATACTTTTGGTTGAGAGCTGAAGTGTAGCTTCCTTCAACACCATTTGCCAATCTGAAACTCTATACAAGGTCCTGTCTCAGATTCATTTCCCAAGACTTGGGAAGCAGAGAGTGTGAATATTAGGTTCTCCTTGCTTTCTCATCACTGTGAAGAAGTACTTAACAGAGTACTAAGGAACCTAAGGAAGAAAGGAGGATTATTTGGATCATGGTTTCAGAGGCAACCTTCCGCTGTGGTGTGGGATTCTCAGAGGCAGGAACAGAGAACGGTTGAGCACATAGGCAGACAGGAAGATGAGCTATAAAACTTCAAGGACCAGGCTCCATCGCCCCTCTTCTTCCAGTAAGATTACACATCCCAAGAAATCCACACTTTCCCCAACAATGCCCCAAGCTGGGAACCAGTGGTTTAAACACATGAACTGATGGGGGACATTTTATAGTAATGTGTAACACCATGCAAGTGTCCTTAAAAAGTTAAAACAATCTAAACAGAACAAGACATTTATGGATTCAATGCTTGAGCATATTATGTTAACTCAATTTCTGAGAATTTACTGGATGTTGCATCATAAATACAGCTTTTCCAATGAAAGTTTTCAATAGCTTTCAATTTAGTGACAAGCGTTGATTTATTACATAATCGAAACAAAATCTACCAACTATGCTTAGGCTTTTTCTCTATTTTAGTGATTTTTCTCTGTGACCTAAGCTTCACCTATAGCAAGAAACTTTTCACAATTGTCTTGATGGTTCATTTATCTTTATAGATGTAAGAAACAAATATTACATTTGGATTCTCTACCTCTTCAAATTACCTCATGCTTCTTTTTCTATTGTATGAGTGGATATATATATCCAATATTTGCTTTTAAATATTAGTACAATGCTGACATTATATCATATTGTATTTATTTGTACTTTCCTTAATTATTTTATTTCAAAAAGTACTATTTCTAAGCAAGTTGATTAATATAAAAGGGAAAGTTAAGCAAGATAATCTGTTTTTTGCGTACTGATTTAGCTTCATTAGTCCTTGAGACTAATAATAACTTCCAGGTAAGTCTGGGCTAGAGTGACACCCTACATTGAAAAATAAAACAAAAAAGTCAAGATATTCTTTATTATATAAAACTATTGATACAGTCCTTCAATTATTCTGATGTCTTTCTAGGGACTATGCTATTTGATCTACCTTAGATATCAGTTAATACTTTCTTATTATGAATATGCTAAATACTTTCACTACCTTTTTATTATCTCTGTTTTCTTCTTTTCTCCGTTCCCTTTTCCATCTCTATGTTTCACCCATTCTTTCTCACCTCTTTCTTTTATGGCATATGTAAATGCTATATATGCATATAATTCATATATATATATATATATATATATATATATGATTTACTAGACTTAACTGATATCCTACAAATATAGCCAATATTCACTTTTAAATGGCAGCATAATGCTTAAATTTTATCATATTTTATTTATTTGTAGTTAGTCTTTTCAGAGAAGTAGCTGTATAAAAATGCTATAAGCTCCATATTTATTTTTGTACCTCCAACTGCATTTAGTTCATTTATCATTTTGGGCAGATTTCTATCATCTTTAGGTTTCCTAGAGGTAAGATAATGAACAAGAGCAAATTTTACTTCATCTTTGTCAATCACAGGCTTTCAGAAAAAAGAAACAGTTTTTACTTCGTTTTTTCCAACCTTGGATTATATATATATATGTTGTCTTACATAGTGGATTGATTTGGTTAAGCACTCCAGTACTATGTTGAAAAGAGTTATCAGTTTTATAGGAAGAATAGGTTGGAATATCTTGTTGCACATTGGGGTGTCACTAGTCAATAATGAAGTATTGTGTGCTTAAATATAGCCTAGGAGGTAGTAGAATTGCTGTTAGTTCAAGGCCATCTTGGGGCTGCAGAGTGTGTTGCTGTTTAGCCTGGCCTAGAGTGAGACCCTGCCCACCCTTAAATACCCACAAAATAGTTTAAAAGATTATTTTAAATATTGTAATTTGTAAGAAAGTCTATATATCTAAGGTAGGTAAGACCTGTTTTATCTTGATTTTATTATCCATCTCATATACATCCTTTGAATTATTACATAATAATCCATATATATGCACTTAATATTTGTCAACTAAAATAAGTCTTGAAACACTAAGTCATCACAAAACTTGTGTCTCAGTTGTGACAGGTAAGGAATTTGGAAATTATCACACACATTACAGAAAGCAGAGATCTACATAATGAAAATCAATCACTTTCATTGGACCCATTAAAGAACAATTGTCTGGCTGTAATACCTTAAACCTATGAAGCCTGAAAGTTGTAGCAATTAAGTTCTGCTTGTAACTAAAAGAAGCCATTGGGGAAAAAAAACTTGAAAAACAATATTTTGGCAAAGAATAAATATAGGAATTTTAGAAAATTTGTGAGAAATGAAATCATATGGAGAATGGAATACTTCAAGAAATAAATAGACTTAAATTATTCATTAAGCAAATTATTGGTAAAAATAAAGGATCAATGAAAACTTTCTTATAATAAATGAGATTTCTTCCATATTACAGCAACAAACATTAATTTTAGCATAAAGTGTAAGTAAAAAAGTGAATCTAGATAATATAAATGATATAATAAATGAATAAATGAAGGTAAATAGATTTTATTATTAATCTTAAATGAAACAACAGAAGTCTATCCTCAAAACAACAGGAATAATAAGGCATCAGGAAAATTATGTCATATGGGTAAATTCAATAAAACACAAAGATGTCATTAAAGATACAAGAGAGGGATTTTAAATGTGAAAAATAAGAACAAATGATGGTTGTATGTAAAAGAGACAGACGAACAAGCCAAAATAACACACAGTGGTCAAAATTGAATCAATCTGAACAACATAGATGAGATAGCAATCCATTGTATACCTATATCTCAACATAACTAATAAGTATTTATGAATTCCATTTGTTATAAATGATTGAACGAATACATTAATGGGAATAAACAATTTATTGTACCAAAAATTCCCAATAATTATTTAGGTATTTCTGCCTCCTTCAAGAATGTGGAGGCTAATTCCCTACCTCTTTTCTGTAGGATACAAATAATAACTTCCTGTTTCATTGTATGAGAATACAGTGCTGAGGTAGCCAAAAGTGTAACTTCATTATAAGAACATGACAAACATTTTTCAATATGGTGATAAATACTAGGGTAAATTATAAAGTCCTATTGGTCTAAAGAGCACTCAATATACTGCGGTCTTGTTTTCAGTACCTAAGTAGTCATGATTCAAGTTTTTTTTTTTTTTTCCCCAGGTAGGGTCTCACTCTAGTCCATGCTGACCTGGAATTCACTATGTTGTCTCAGGGTGGCCTTGAACTCACAGCGATCCTCCTACCTCTACCTCCTGAGTGCTGGGATTAAAGGTGTGCGCCACCACGCCTGGCTAAGTAGTGTTTCTGAAAATTGTCAGATTCTCAGAAATAGAGTTAGCAAGTGGGTCACAATCTAGAGGCATTTTGACTACATGCAAGACATAATGGATCTTAGTTGGGAGCAAAGAAGGAAAAATATGTAAAAACTAAGCAAATCTTAATAAAATGTGACCATGTTAGTGGTAATGCTTTAATTAATATTTAATTAATATTGTATCAATTAGCTTCAGGGACAAACCATACCATTCTAAGCTGTAAACAATACAAATCTATATTGTTAACAATATCAATCTAAGATAGGATTTCAAGGGACTCTATTATTTTCATATTTTGTACATAAAATTATGCTAAACTTAAAAGTTTAGTTTTAAAAACCCTTAATCTTCACTCACTTGAACCCATTCCTTAATAGTAAAGCACAAAGCAGTAGCAATTACCATAGATATGAGTCATAAAAAGGATTCTTTAACATTTTATTATTAAATATCAATTAATATATTAATGCAAGTTATCAACTAGATCACAAAATGATAGATTTCACTGTGACATTACCACACATGCACATAACTTACTTTCAACATGGGTGGTGATGACTATTCTTGGGATATCTACAGAGCAGACTGAAGACTTAGAATCTATATTTTTTTCTACCCGTAAACTGGCATAGAGAACCTTGAACACCTGATATAAATAAAAGCTGAACAAAGTGGAAGCATTAATTTTAATAGATTCTTCTCTTCCTTGTATTTCAATGATCTTTTATGTGCTATCTCACCTAGCCACATCCCAACAAACTAATAATTAAGAAATTGTGTGAAATAAATACAAAATCATGTTCCATACAAATTATTAACTGGATCACAAAGATTTTTTAGCATTTTTATCATAAAAATTTGGTGGTTTTAAAACTCAAGTAAATAAATAATCTTGAACTGATGGTAGTTTTATTTTTATGTGATGACATTTCATTGTGTTTTTCCTAGAATATGCTCACTTTGGGTTTTGCCAGATAATATGATTCACCAATATATAATTTTTTCATGGTATAATTTTGGATGACATGTGTCAAAGCAATGGGTGTGGATTCCCACCATTAGAATAGTATGTGCACGATGCCCCTAAATAATTATAAAATACGTTATAGATTTAATTAATTTAAAAAAAAATTCTGTAGTTTTCTAAATCACAATTTGAGTTAAAATCATGCTAATGATCATTTGAATTCTTTGTATTTGATATTAGCACTACTAGAAAATTAGCAAATTATGGATCCTTGCTGATTTTAATTTTAGACTTTATTCATGGTCATCTTTGCTGTAAGAAACTTTTGATTCATTACATCAGCTACATATTTTATTTATTTTCATTGGTGGGGGTGCAATAAATTAAAGCATTTTCATTTAAAATATAGAGTTGAGAGCCTATATTTTCAGTTTGGTTTGATCATAATTACACATGACATTATTAACTCAACTTTGCAATATTTGTATTTGAAGGCCCTAATTTGTTTAAATATAAATTTTAATAAGCCCAATATTTCCTATTTCATGTAAATATTACTGAGTCATTTTGGTGGTCAGGTTTTGGACTATATTTTTATTAATTTCTAAAAACTATCTTTGTTATAAAATGATCCTGTTTTGGTATCTATACCTCTAAGCTATACCATTGTGTCTGGGAGGGTAAATTCTTTGTACTTCTTTTTAAAAATTTTTAAAATATTTTAAAAATATCATTATTAGATTATTTTTCTCCAGAACTCCAATGGTCTTACTTAAAGTGCTTTTCTCTTATATCATTCTTTGAAATCAGCTTTCTTACTCACATTTTACAGAGTACTCATTTTATTACGGAAGACACCATATTTATACAGCATTTGTGGGGGAACATATTCTCATAAAACTGAATAGTGCTGAATTTACAGCCTTTATGACTTTATGTTCCGGTATAGGTATTCTGGTGGTAGCATTTTTAACATGAGAACACTTTGTGGTCAAATTCTGTTACACATATTGCTTTGAGTTTTTGTTATTTAATCTCTCTAGGAGATGTCTTGTTTTCCTTTTTATCTCAGGTAGATCCAGAGACATTACACAACATGCTCTGTTTGAATTTGTCCATCACCCAGTAGTTTATTTTTGATGTGGGAACAAAATAGTATTTACATGTTTTAGACAAAAGATTGGAAAAGTTCTAGAGATAATTGTTAGGCAATTCAAGACATAAATATGTATTTCCATAGAGTAAAAATAAGCAATTTAACCAGAACTTTGATTAACTTTGGACTTTACAAAGTTTCCTTTTCCTTTATCCTTAGAATTAATCTAAAAGCTCATCAGACTCCACTATGTAATGTATTTGCTTACTGTTTGTTAAGGTCAATCTGTAAATTAATTCTACTTTGTATTAAACTTTCACCATTAGACAAATTTTATTTGCACTGTATCATTAATAACTTTTAGCCATTTCCTCTTCCTATTTGTTACATGAAAAGATATGCCTCATTAACATTTATTTATAATTTATTTGTAATAATTCAAAAAATAATTAAGCTAGGCTAACATTTCTCTAACTTCCTTTATTTTTCAACAATATAATGTTAAAGTGTTATAGTTCTCAACAGTTCTTCAATATCACATTTGATGAATCAACTTTCCGTGAAAGACACAGTACTTCCCCTAGATAGTGTTCTGAGATGTGATAGTAATTTTATTTATAGGGATAACCTTGACCAAAGTGTAATTCATAAAAAGTGAATCATTCCCAAACTATAGTCACTTAAATATTGCATATAACAAATTACTAGTAACATATCCCCATGACTGATTACAGAACCCCAATTTGTCATTGTACTGTAGCTAAAAAGTACTGTATTGCAAGAAGATGACCTTTTCAATTGATTTTATAAAGGATTTTTGAAAATCTTACATCTTCAAGGAAGCTTCTTCTGTATGTTACAAAATGTCATCATAATTTGTCTTCAGTGCAGCAGGTATTTCCACTTACTCGGGGGAATTACCTTGCCTCAGGAAGGTTTTTAGCCCCTGACATTCTTTAACTTCACCAGAGAATGTTTTTATTTATTAATTTTTCTAACAGAATACCCTTCTAGAAACCATGGTCAATTTCATAAACATAAACTTATTAACACCCAGCTCTCCTTTGGCACTGGCAGTCACGTATAATGGATTAAGCATTGCATCTCTGGTGTGGGATAATGTAATGATATTATAAATAGATGATATTTTCTGATCCTGGTATTCTCTGACCTGTATTCAACATTTTAAAAATGCCTTCATATATGCCAAGAACCTTCTCTTTCCATTCTTCATTAATTGAAAAGTGTTATCGTAAGGTCAGAATAATTTTAGTTTTAGAGGGGATGTGAGAAGGAATACTCTCCATTTCTTGGCTGCCAGTGTTTAGTGCAGAGCTAGGAGAAAAGGCACATGAACTTTCTCTTTATTTTTCTTTTTTAACTAATTCCATAGCTGTACATCCAAAAATATTTTTTTCTTTAATTTGGAAACATTTTCTCCTATGTTATTAACATGTTCAAGATTTAAAATACCTTGGTTCACATGACACTTTCTTTAATTTTTTTCTCAAACAGTGTGCCCTACCTGAATAGATTTTTATAAGTTCATACATCATTTTATACTTAAATGGAAAAGTATCCATTATATTATACAATGAACATGTTATAAGTACTTAAATTTTGTATTTGAAATATCTACCTGATCTTTTTAAAGTTAATAAAGAAAGCACACTGTGAAACTATATTCATAGGTAATAATGGTTTGTTTTACTAATAAAATAGTTATTTAATGTTTAAATCTTTCACTAAATGTAAAGTTAATAAGCATGTTTATATGTTATAATATTTAATATTTATGTTTATGTACTCAATGTTTGATGATGAGGTAGGAAAATATAGCATGAAATCTGTGCTATGAATAATAAGAACTATTTTGCAATGTGAAGTTAAGATAGATTTCACAAATAAACTTATATAATTTTGAAGAACATAACACATATTTGTCCATTTTCTTACCCTATGATCCATGAAAGAATATGTTATATACAAAGACATCTTAAAGGTTTTACAAAGACCTTTTCCTTTTTAAATTAGTATATTTATTATGAATAAGTATATATATCGTATGAGCAATTCTTGTGAATGTGCCCGTATTTCCCTCCTCTCTGTCCCCTACACACTGGGGTCCCTCCTCAGTGCTCATACTGGATCTGTCCATAGTGTAGGAGGTTATGTCCTGAAAGACTAATTAAGAAGCTCTGAGAAATAGTAAGATTCTATATGATTAAAAATAGAACTAGTGAGATTTTCTATGATTAAGATTCTATATGACTGATTATGATTGTACCCACATCATACTATCAATGTATTCAATGTATTTCAATCCTTTACCCCTCGGATGTCCTGAAGCACTCTGTGAATCTCCCCCACCCATAGTGGACAGAGGGACAGAGAGAATGACAGTGCTTTGTTTGTGGACTTGGTGCTTCACCAGTGTGGTCTGCAAGAAGGACTCATCAAGGCTCCTAATTCATCATTTGAGTGATGACATTTGAGTGCTATTCTCAAGGATTAATTTACTTTAAAGCTGGAAGAGAAGCTGGAAAATTGAATACTTAGAACTTATTTTCTACCACTTTATAAATAACATCTCCCTATTGATTCATCAGGTTTTGCAGACATAGAAGGAGATTAGCTTAGGTGTTGGGTTAAATAAAAAGGGAAAATATCCTCCACAAAATTTCTCATTTTTTTTCTGGCAGATGATTTTTTAAAATAAGTGACAGTTTTTGTTTTCTTGTGTGTTCTATTGTTGTGGTCTTGAAAATATGGGAAGATATCAGAACTATTTTTCTTTGGCTACCATTCAACATCTAATGTGCAAGTATTTTTATTGAGATTTTCTAACTGTACATATTCAATCAAAATTGACTAATATATTCCTTTAAGAACCTGAGTTCCTTCGAAGGTATTCAGGCTTCTTAAGTGAGTTCAATGCTCCGCTCCAGTGACAGCTGTTTTTCATGGCGTAATTATTATGGTAGTGACAGATTTTCAGTCAATGTGCTTTTAAAAATTGTGAAGAAAATTCAGTGTCCTCTTCAAGTTGCTACCCTGAGCTTGGCCTGAGGCCTCAAATGATTTAGAAATTTCCTTGATTTTTTTTGAAAACAGAACATTTCTTTGATTTTTGACTTTCATATTCTCTGTGTTGCTTCCTGACAAAATGTCGAATAACTGAGGGAGAAATGTTGCCTTTATGTCTTGCCACCTGGAGGTGATTAGATCCAGACTTCTGCCAGGATTTGGAAAAGATCCTCCTTGGCCTTGTGTCACACTCAAGCTGTGTACGCAAATGCCTCTGAAAGTTTTGTAATTGGAAAGGAGGACCCAGTCAGTGCTGAAGGCCCTCCGTATCAGTTGTGTGATGGAACCCACTCTCAACGCCATAACCCATCCATTGCCACTCTTAGGGATACTCTTGAAACAATTACATGTATTCAGAAAACGTATGCAAGAATGTTCATAAAACACTAATCCCCATCACTATAACTGGAGAATTTTGTTGACTGGATGAACAAGGAAGATATGTTAAAATTATATTTTAAAATATTAAAATAAGCAAAACAAGTCTAGGCTAATAAGTGAAATGGGTTAGTTTTTGATGAGAGAATGTGATTAGGTGATGGTAAGGGGCCTGCCCTTATATTACTAGTAATATATTTCTTTTTATGGAGGTCGTGTTCATGAGTGTTCTATCATTGCATGTAGGAATGTTGAACCCATAATTCTGTACTTTTCAGGATGTATGATGCATTTTTGTATTAGTTAAATACGTAATTACTAAGCTAAAATAATTCAGTTTGATACAGTTGAATATTGTTTCTACTCTCAATGTAATATTTCTGTAATTTAAAGTAACTTAAAAGTTTCCAATTCTTCCATAAAGAGAGTTAATATTGATTCCAATTACTCTGAGCACCATTATCATGCCCTGTTTATGGGCAATCACCCAGATCTGTGGATAGTTATCTACTAATGAGCTACAAATAAATCTTCTGTGATGGGCATCATTTTGAAATGAAATTATCTACCACAAACAATCAATTTTATTGGTCTCAAGGAAGAGTGGAAGGCATGCTGTTTGAGATGCATTAAACAGAGTAGCAGTGCAGAACGTGTATGTGTACTGTATTTGCTCTTACCTTAGGTGTTCAATGCTTGCCCATATAACAAGCACAGGTGTGTGCACACACGTGTACTTACAAGTGAAGTATCTTGTCAACTTGTATATATCTAAAATGTAAGTGTCAAATTCCTCAGATTTTTATTTCAACATTAAAATTTACCAGTATTCTAATGTGTATTTTCACAACAGATACCACCTCCCCAATTGTATCTCACCCTATGTCACCACATTTATGAACTGATGGACTTTTCAGCTAGAATATACATCCTGTGAGGAAGCACATATCTATCTTATCCAATTTTTTTCTCAATTAACTTCAACATTGAATGACAAATATCAGAGATTTAGAGATGGCTGAATCCAACTATTCATGCAGGAATATCTTTTTGGTTCTTCATGGATTATTTATGTTTTCTTCTAAATCATATATGCTGAAAAGAAAAATGTGTAATTTTAGGTGAAAAGGCATATTATAAATATGGTAGAAATTGAATTTTGACAAAAATTACTAGAGGTAGATTAAAAAACAAGAGGAAGGAATATATAGCCAATCATTGTGAAAGAAGAGTAGGTGAGGGACATATAGAAGAATAGATATTTGTGTTTTCACATCTGGATTATACTGAAATAAGTGGAGAAGGGAGGAAAAGAAGGAAGTGATTTTGTCGATTCATAAAATATAGTGTTAAATTTATTAATCCAGTAAGTAGCTACAAGTAAACCTGAGAGCTTAATAAACAGATTACTCAGTAAAGCAGGTAAAAATGAGATACGCTGGTCTTTGAACAGTTGTTGCATAGGACTTACATTTGAGTAGTGTCAAAACTAGATGAAATTCACCCTCTTGACATATCATAATTTTTTTTACAATATCATTATTGACTTTACATAATTTTTAGGTCTGATATAATTATCGGATACCCAATTACAGGCAATCTCCTTCACCTAGTTAAAACTCCAACTCACTCTCTCATTGGTGGTGATATGGGTCACCTTTTTCTCACCACACTGATCCAAAGCCCAGTGTCTCCCACAGCTGTCCTTTAGGATAAGGCCTAAAGCTTGTCACCAGTGTCTTTTAAATCTAAAAAAAAAATCTAAGCAAGCTATTAAAGCATAAGGAAAAAATCCTATTATCTTCATAAAGACATGAGCCCATGAGTCTTCACTCTGCAACTACTGACTGAGCTCCTTTCTGACTCTTGACTTCATGTAACACTTTTATCCAAAACCAGAATCTCCTAGGATCTTTGAATACTAAATTTGTTTCCTAGTCTCTTTAGTAAAATCTCTCAACATAAAACCACTTATAACTTATTATTTAAAGTAAAATATCTAACACTCATTCATTTACTCATTCATACATTCATTTACTCACCCATATACACACCAAATATGCCATGGCTTTCTGTTATTCCCCAAACATCAGATACTTCAGCTCACTTTTGAATTGGTTAGTGTCTTTAGATAGAACAACATTGGGAGAATAAATCTAAACATGGAGAGGTTATATGGAGGGTAGCATAGTTCCAGCAGAGCAAAGCCAGGCCTCATGGGAAGAAGAAAGAGCTAATTAATAAGGAGATGCGGTGGGTGCTAGGTGGAGTAGCATCAGGAAGTCCTTCAGGATACCTCACCAGAAGCCCAGAGGATACTCTTTCCACATTCTTGGGCATGTAGAAGAAAAGCTATATAAGCCTATTTTCATTATGAAGTACCAGGCCCCTATTTTTTTTTATTATAGCAAAACAAAACACACTGAGACTTAGAAAAGAAATAATGAGGGTTTAGTCTAAGAGTGTGATTTTAGTGTAAATTGATTACAAATGGTTTAATTCTGAGTATCTAAGTAAAAACAACTAGAATAATGGACCATAAAATTGTTCCAGATTTTTGGAAGTATAGAGTTGCTATGACTATCATATAATGTATTCAGAGTAAATTAAGAACTACAATTTAGTTATGAAAATCTGTGTTTGGAACATCTCGTAATTTCAAAGACACTGTTTGCAACTGACCCTGACCATGAAATCGCTGTGGTTTTCTTTGAGGATTGCATAGATTCTGGCATTTCCTTTTGCTTTCTCGAAAAAGCTGGCACTGGAAATGATTTATAAGCAGATTTGGCATTTTCAAGAATGCCAGTATACAAATGTTACATTTTAAAAGCTCAGGAAGTCACAATTACATTGATTTTCAAGACTTTCTTTTGTGACAAAAGTAATATCTGTAAGATAGCCCATGCCTGGGATAACTCAAGGGTGAAGATCTTAAATTGAATGAGTAATAGACTGATTTGAGCAAGCTGTTATTCCAACCTCTATTCTATGTAAATAAAATTCATATATGTCAGGCGTATGATTTTGTGTGCCACTCTTCCTCCTGGTAGACTACAATTTATCATGGTGGAGACTCACATTTATGAGTGAAGTAAATTTTAAACTTTTTATATCTATTCTCTGAATACACACATTTAAGAATAGGGAGATACAAAGTGTATGGACAACTGACATAATTTATATCTAAAAATATTAAATGCATATCATATATTACCTGGAAGAGTCATGAAGAGAAACGCATCTCATTTTTGACAGTTATTTCACAGTCCCCTGGATACCATGTGGGTGGCACGGATGGACGGAGTGCTTCTCTTTCAGTACTTGCATCTACTTACTGGATTAGTAAATTCAGAGCTAGATTTATCTGTAGAAAACCAGATAAACAAAACACTGAGACATGACACTTGTTTAAATAAAACACATTTCTCCTGAGAAACAACATTTATCTTCACTGATCACGATTTTCTAGGCTGAAAAAAAAAAAGATCTAAAGCTGTCAGAGTATTGCGGACAGAAATTCATGTAATGGAAGGAATTCATCTGGGTTACTTTAAAAGTGTTGTACAGTATTTTTACCATACCCAAAGTATTATATCATGATATGATGATCTAAAATGAACATCAATGCTATTACTGTATCAGAATGGTACAATGTTTCATAGAAAATTCTTCTCCTGGAAATATAGGAATAAAAATGCTAGCATGTCAGCCATTAATACAGTCCTCATTGGTAACTCTTAACATTGAAAATGCATGTTCAGAATTATTCTAGAAGAGGCAGAATGAGCCCAAGGGTAATGTGAACAGCTGGTTTTCTGTAGGGCTGTGAAGTAGCCCAGACCTGAGTGCAAGCAGTCGCAGTGTTCACCAGCAACTGAGTTCTATGAGTCTGCAGACAAACAAATGCTCCTGGTGGAGATTGGGAAGAGTCCAGACAAGGACTGTAGAGGTTGGAAGTTGCTCATGGCTGCTCTCTACTTTTCTATACCCCCTTGCTGTGCAAAGGAGATAGGACAAGGCTTATATATCTGGTATTTACGACATAAACACGAGATGTTTGCTATTGGTTTGCTCTAGTCTTTCTAATATGTATGTGCAATGATGTATCATAGAAAAGTGTCAAAATGTCAAGAAATGATGCAAATAAAGTGATATTCTCAGAATTAGAATTTTATATAATCTATGAAGAACTATAGTTTTATATATATATATATATATATATATAATTATTATAACAACAGAACTGATCTTTTCCTTTCCACTGTACCACTTAAGTAACTAAATCAAGTAATTTGTTTCAGTAGTATATTTATAATTTATTGTAGTCTTTTTTATAAATCTCAAGTTCATGCTTTTATCTTGAGGTTTTTTAAATGTTAATTTATTAAGCCTTTTCCTTGTATCTTCCTCCCTTCCTCTTTGCCTTAAATTATTTAAGGAGTGGATGATGACCTTGACCCCTAGGTCAACATGCCCCTACCTCCCTAAGTGTTAGTATTAGGTGACTATAGGTGATTCTGCCATGCCTACCTGGGTCGTTTTTCATTTCTCTCTGTGAATTAGCAGAGACCAGAGACCTATGGCACTTCACCCCCCTTCAAGTCACAGCTCATGTTTGCTGTTTTCCTTTCTTTAAAATTAAAAAATATGATGAAGAAGGCATTTAGAGCTACACTTCTTGAATGTCAAAGCGTTTGATGCCATTGCCTTCCTTGTTATTAATGGGATTCTAATTAGACTGATCAGTTTCAATTAGTATGCTGTCATGTAGCCATCTAATAAAATACTGTGTTAAGGAAAATTGATCTGGCCTTGATGATAATTACTCTCCTAGTCTCTAAACTTTATCAAAATAAGAATTGATTGTTTCCAGGCAAACCAAGTTCTGTCTGTCTTCCTTTGTTTTTTCCTTCTCCTCACTCAGTTTTCTACTTAAGTTTTCTTCTTAATTTATGTCATGTCCTCATTGCTAATTCAGATTGTGTTCCTTATTCTCCATTTATTTTAACTTCATTTCAGACTTTGTTGAAACAAAGTTTTCTCAGTTGGACTTTTCCTCTCTAAGAAATGGACCAAAAGATAGTTCCCTATTCCAGAAGTCTGTCTCCAAGTGAAGGCTGATTGGTTAGACTCAGGTCAGCCTCCACATGAATCCAAGTAGAAGATACTTGAGGTTCTTGCTGAGATCAAAGATGTTAAAGACAGAAACATTAACATAATAAAAATATCTTAATTTTCTGATATGATTTATGTTTTCTCAAA
Source organism: Zapus hudsonius (assembly GCA_004024765.1). Taxonomy (NCBI): domain Eukaryota; kingdom Metazoa; phylum Chordata; class Mammalia; order Rodentia; family Dipodidae; genus Zapus; species Zapus hudsonius. The sequence goes on from PVHP010002580.1 coordinate 20,458, forward strand.
GCAGTCATATTTCAATATGAAATAAACAAGCATTTCCAAGAACAGGTGACTAATATAAATCTCTTTAAATAAGATTCATTTGAGATAACTGACACTTTCTTTAAAAGTTATATAGAAAAACTAATCTGAAAAAAACAACAAAAAGTCTTTTTTTTTTTTTTTTTGGTTTTTCGAGGTAGGGTCTCACTCTAGCCCATGCTGACATAGAATACACTATGTAGTCTCAGGGTGGCCTTGAACTTATGGTGATCCTCCTACATCTGCCTCCTGAGTGCTGGGATTAAAGGCTTGCACCACCATGCCTGGCACCAACAAAAAGTTTTGATTTATTTTAGCTCATTAATTTATATACCAAGAACGTTTAATTAAGCTCTTATGGGAAATAAACTTTAAATGTATTTTTGTGTGTGAATTATATGCTTCTCTTTACCTTTAAACTTGATTAGCTTTAGTGATGTTTCACTTGAATCTAGTAGTATGTTGGGCTTAATTTAAAATATTTTTTGATCTTCAAAAAAGTTCCTTTTTGAAACATTTGCTTAGCTGTTGCTAGAAATATTGGAGATCTAAATTTTCTTTTGAGTGTGATTCTCTGAAGTAAATAAAAGCTATAGCTCCAACTCTTTCAGATGAACCCAGTGTGGCCATAAGTATTTGTTCATGGAGCATTACAGTTCCTGAAATCATTCTACTCTACTAGAAGACCTGGGGGGTATGCTAATGGTTTTGTTTGAATTTCAGGCTTGCTTCTAGGAACCCTTTAAATATTATCTGTGGGTAAAGTAGAAGAAGAATTGAATCCCTCACCCATTCTTTAAAACAAGCATCTGGCACAATAACTGAGCCACTATTTTTTTTTTAAATTTATGGTCAATTAAATAGCTGCTCCTACCAGTTGGAATATCACTGAGGTCATTAAATATTCTGTTTAGATCAACAGACATTTGTTTTTCATAAGAACCCATCAATGAAGAAAACTACACTGAAATAAAGACACTACGTCTTATTTATGTACTGTACTTTGAGTATTCCTGCTGTAGGAAGTCTTTTCATCCTGGAAATACAAAATGTTATTTCAATAGAAGATAAATATTTTCACAGATAACAGACTTACTGTGTGGGACATGGAATTCAACTATCTTACACATACATGGATATTTCAGTGCATTTAAATGCATCATTACATGTACTGTTGGTTTGTCATTCTGAAATCAGCTATAGGAACGTGGAGGAAGCAAGGTCCACGATGAGAACATTATACTCAAATACTTGATTAGAGCTGAACTTTTGAAAGAATAATTATGTTTTCAAGATTAAAGTGTAAACACAGGTAAAAGAAAATCTATCTCTAGTTACTGGCAAACCTGAAGCATGAGAGAATATTTTCAGTGGATGAAAGGAAGGGTGGTCAAATCCTACAGTTAGAGATAGCACAGGGGGCCCTATGAGAGACTTCAGGAGCTCAAGACTGACATATTTACTCAGAAATCATGCAGAATAAACTCTCAGATCTGTTCTGTGATGACTCCTTTGTTGTCTGGCCTTCACCTGTATTAGCTTATTTCTCTTCCTGTAAGCAGTGATGGGACCTGAAGAGAAGCCATTTGTAGAATTTGGCCTGTCTTTCTTAGAGTCATCGTAGGTCAAGCTTTATCATGAAGCCTCATCTGGAAACACCACGCAGGGAAAGGGCACGTGATCAAAATGCTCTTCTCTTTACTCCCAGAACTTTTCAAGAAAGTATTCTTCATTCTTGAAATATGACTTACGTGGGATAATAACTGTGTTATGTCATGATAAATTAGGTTTGACCAATTAGAAGGGCAATTAGATCCTAACACAGAGCTTATCATTGAAAACAGGGGCTGAAGTAGGCAGTGCATATTTTCATTGAGATAAAATGTCTGAATTATGGAACTGTGGGTAAAAGATGATCCAACACTCTGGTGCTGGAACAGTGAAATTTTAACAGAATTTGGAAAATAAGCATTTAGCACTGTATGTCCAAGAAGCTCAGATAGAACAAGGAATAGTGCATAGTCTTATTTTTCCTCTCTCACATTTTGTCCAACTCCAGAACACTAGAAAAGCAGCCTAGCGGTCACTCCATAAAGGGAGAGAAGAGACAAAGAGGAAGTATTACAGTCCGTCACATCCATCTTTATACTGTAAGATTCTCAAACTTTGTGCTGTCATGATTCAGTGAAAAGGAGAATATAAAATTTTATATGAATTTTGAAGTATTTCATGTGTTGGACATTTTGATCACTAAAATAAGATAGCATAGCTTGCAATAATCAGAGAGCATTTTATTATCTATGACCAGCTGAGAAATGATAAGAGATGTGCCTTATATTTCATCTAGACAGAAAAATAACTAGTTCCACAGAATGTGTGAGCATAGGTGGTAGGGGGGAGAAATAAATTTGTTTTCAATTTTACACCTTGTGAATTCTGCTTATTCAACATACCAGTAGCATAGTTGTTCCAGAAGTCTATTTTCATTGCAGAACAACTCATGCCCCCCAAAATCCAAATTTCTTTCACCCAGAAGTCATACTGGAGTCAGCCATTATATAGATGGTGAGGCGGTAGCAGTGAAGATAATAGAAATATGACTTACTTTTACGAAGTTTGTTTTCTTGCACTCTGTTTATGCAGAATATGGTAGGATGTGTGGCTCAAGCCACAGAATTTTTTTTTTTTTGGTGACCATTGTTCTGTTTGTTGTAAGTCTAAAAACAGGATGCCAGTTTGGCTAGATTCTGGTAATGGATACTTTCAGGTTTGTAGACTATCTACTTGCCCTTCTCTCTTCACAACCTACAAAGTAACTGAGTGTTTTGTAGCAGATTTCCTCTTAACAGAAGAGCCAAGGGAGGTTCTGACAATTTGTTAGCTAGAAACAAACATCCTTTCCTGGAAGGTCAGTGCAGGAAGGCAATTATTCCAGAGACTCAGGAAGTCAACCAGTCTGGGTAAGGGTTGCAATATCACACCCTAAAGCTATATAAGGGGATAGCAGCTGCTTGGGGCTGAGAGATTCTCCTAAGGAGCTTCCTGTAAGTGGAGCTCCAGAGATGTAGCCTCTGTGAGTCGTCACCCATGCCAAGCTGGGCTTTCTGGGGATGCAGCTGCCTTTGGGTTGAAGCAGCTATAGGAGGTCGTCATCCAGGATGGGATGAGCCATCTCCAGGTGTGGCTGTGTTTGAGTCATCTATTGCTCCTGTAAGCAACCTTCACCCTCTGTGTAAGTAACCCCAATAAAATCATTGGTGTACCAAACTGGTTTTGGTGGAATAGTCCTTTGGCTGGTTGTTTGTACCCTACCTGGGGGAGAAGACATGTGCTTATGTCTCCTCAGGAAAAGTCATTCTTGCAACAATGAGCTGGCTCAGTGCTTCTTTCTCAAAAGGGCACACATCCAACTCACCAAGACTTTCCTTCCCCTCATGAGCTGATTCCCTCCCCAATGCTCCATGTTGAAGTACTTTGCTGAACTACAATGAATACAGAGAATAATATGGGAAATGGGAAAACCGAAACACTACAAATTCATTTGTTGTGTTTATAAATGTTGCTTTTATTTTTCTTATTGTTTGGTCATTATTGGAATTTGAGCTCTTCTGGAAACCAATAGGCTTTATCCAGAGAGAAGAATGCACACACAGGAAAGCCCAAGGAATGGTATTGAGTTTTAAATTTAAAAAATGTATTTTGAGTATTAAGTGAGTGGTTGTCAAATATCATAAAAAAGAAGAGGCATAATAATCATAGAAAGATACTCAGGGGCCTGTTGACCCTCTCTTTAGATATTACTATCTATAATGTAGTATATGTATGGAGTGAAATTGAAATTATGGAGGGGAGTGTAGATATTCATCATATCTACAGTTTAAAGAACACTCATCTCCAGCTGCTTTTCTAACATTGGATAAATGGTTTAAAAATAAACAGTAGATGAGGAAGGACTTAATAGTGAGATTAATGATTACTGTCTGTGAATCAATTGGTTTTATACATTGTCCATATTTTGTAGATGTTTATTTCTATCTTCCTCACTCTCATTATTATTTTATACAAGTTTATTTTAGGTGAGACATCACTTAAGTATTTAGTATCATAATGATTAATGGACTGTGATTAATTTTGAATTGCAAGTAATGTATCCAGCAATTAGTATAATGACTCCGTCTCTCCATTTGTGGATAAATGTCAAGTTGAAACTGATGCATAGATGTTAGCTGCCTCTTATAAGACACTTATTTTTTGCATTGTACTGTACATATATGTAGAAGTGAATTCACTGATGGTAAGTATTCCAAAGATTGAATGCTACAGGTTATGATTTTTTTTTTGCCATTTAGCCCTAAACCTTCTCTCTTTGCCCTGAATATGGGTTGTGTTCTCCTTTCCCAGTTGGGGTGATTTGGAGTTTCCCAATATCCAGTTCCACAGTGATGCTGTGAAGCCAGAAGAAAATTGTGTTCCAAAACTCTGCAGCAGTGTAGAAATCTCCAGGCTGTGGTCTTGATACATTTCACCATAGTGATATGTTTTAAGGGTCAGCTGGCTTGGTTGTCAATGAAGTTCCTTCTTAACCAGATTGACAGTGCTCTAGGCCCTCATGGCTCCATGAACAACAGAATTTATATTTGTTACCAGATTAGTGGACATTGTGCTCTTTTAAATGCTTAATTTAATGCCAAGATCAACAAGTCAAACAAAACTTGCTTAGAAACATGTAGTTAGTTATGAGAATGAGTTTTCAAAGGAATGTGAAGATAAGCAATTCAGTAAGTCTGTGAGTGTATAACAAAAATGCTTTCTGGGCTGGAGACATGGCTCAGCAGTTAAAGTGTTTGTCTGCAAAATCTAACAACCTGAGTTCGATTCCCCAGTGCCCACGAAAAGCCAGATGCACAAATTGGCATATGCATCTGGAGTTTCTTTGTAGTAGCTAGAGACCCTGGTGTGCCCCCCCTCTCTCTCCTCTCAAATAAATAAATAAAAATTAACAAAAAAATGCTTTTCCAGGAGGGAATGTTCAACTGTGTTGAAAGCAGGCAAAAAATGAAACCCAAAGCCTGGGTATTGATCACATCTTTATGTCTATGATATCAACAATTTCGTTTGTTGTTACAGTAATTTTCCATCATAATATGATAACTAATACAGTGGTCCAAGTTATGTTAAACATTTGTAGAGTGATCATTAAATTATTTTTTCCAAGACAATTTTCCAATTCCCCAAAGGCTCCTCTCTTTTTATGTGGTATAACGGATTTCTCTTAAAAGTGATAGTTTTCTCTTCCATAAATTTTAGCTTTTTTATTTTTGAAAACATAATTTATTTGCTTTAGATTTACATATAATATGCCAATTTATTTCTATTGCTTTATATATAAGCAATGCCATACAGCCATAAATGATTTTGACAGTTCTAGGTAGAAGTGGGTAAAATAGCATAAACAAGAGCAATTAATTAAAGACTAATTCTGCTTCCATAAGTAATAGAATAACTTCAAAAATTTGGATAGCATATTCTGAATATTTTCTTTTTGCAAGTTGATCCAACTAATTATAGCTGGTTTTTTCTGTATCTTTTAATATGAGTACTACAGACAAGTTCTAAGCATTAAGAACATTTAGATTTAACATTTAGATAACATTTAGATAAAACATTTACAAAATGTGAAAAGAGAGAAAACAATTTAGTATATTTAGCTATGAACAATGGAAAAATGAAAGACCCTAAAGAAATCACATAAAACAGGTTAGACTTTTCACATATTATTTTGATTATGGTTTGAATATGAAAGGTCTCCCATGGGCTTTTGTGGTGAATGCTTGGTTCACAGCTATTTGGGGATATTGTGGAAATATTTTATTTATTTATTTATTTATTTATTTATTTATTTATTTATTTATTTATTTATTTATTTATTTATTTATTTGTTTGTTTGTTTGTTTATTTATATTATTAAATAGAAACTTTGAATGCACAAATAATGCACCAGAATTTCCTTTTCCCTCCTCTCTGCCCCCATTCCACTGAGGGCCCTCCTCCTTGGGATTGCTGGCGTGTACCTTGGTGATTGAGGGCTATGTGTGTGCTATGTTGAACAGCAGTCATTGGAGGGGCAAAGCCTCTGAATATCCCCCAACCATGACGCTTACAATTTTCTTGCTCCCTTATGTTGAGGAATATTTAAGGGTTAGTGCTTAGCTGGAGGAAGTAGGTCACTGAGGGTGTGAGTTTAAATGTTGTACTTGGTTCCTTCTACTCTGTCTGCTGCAATATAAAGGCCCTTCATCACATGCTCTGGCCACCATGAGCCTATGGTCAAGGGAGCCATGGACTGTGGCCTGAACCCTACAAACCCATAAATCAAAATAAATAATTCCTCCTTAACTTTGCAATGACAGGTTTTTGTCATCATGATATGAAATTATAAACACTCCTTTTTAGTCATAAGTAGGTGATGCAGAGCTAAGAAGTCTAAGAAGCCAGATAACAGATGAAGGACCAGGTGAAATGATTGCACAAGTTTTCAATTAATATATTATAGATGATAGAAAGCTTAACATCTTTATCAGATTCCTCTCTGGATAAGGTTCTGACTGAATGGTTACACCAAGTAATATTGTTCTTAGAGAATTTTGAGGTAGAATTGAAATGAATTACCTTCACCTTACTGTAGAAGTAACAGTGGAAGGGAAGTGGTGAAGGCTCCCGATTCCTCTAGCACAGCTGTATAACTCCATAGTACTGCACAGTTGTGTGTGTGTGTTTGTGTGTGTGTATGTGTGTAGATGTATATTCTTTATTTTATTTTTTTACTATTGTCCATAATGAGTTACATTATTTAGTGGGCCAACAATGAGTTCCTATCCCCAATTCCCCAATATCCCCCCTCCCCATCCCCAACCAGCTGGATATCCTCCTCCGTGGGTCGTCTGGATCAGTCCTTGTGACTGGGGACCATGGATAGCCTAGGATTCAGCCTGGTTCTCCTGGCCCAAATGTGTTGTTACTAAGGGGTGCCATGCCTCTGATATTCTTCCCCACCACAGCTCTCACAATCTTTCCGCCCCCTCTTCCGCTCAGTTCCCTGAGTCGTGGTGGATGAGTATTAAGGCTGCTTTAAGGTTGTGAGTTTAGGGGGTCTTTGTGTAGAAATCGTTGGTTTCTGTCTCACTGGTTTATCCTTTGTTGATTTAATGGCTGTGGCTGTGGGCCCCTTGTTCATCCGTCATTCTCTGCGGGGTTCAATATGGATCCTCCATGATATGACTGTGGTGGCTCATCTCTTGCCAGGATTTCAGCTATTGGCCTGTGGTACATTGGTAGGGTTAGATGGGCTCTCTTGATGAATGTATATTCTTAAAAATAGTAGAATTATGTTTTCCCAACTTCCTGAAGTAGGTGAGACATATTACTTGCTTTGACCAATAGAATGTGAGAAAATTGTGTTTATAACTGTTAAATAGAAGCCAAAAGTTCTTGCATGGTGTGTGTGTGTGTGTGTGTGTGTGTGTGTGTGTGTGTGTGTGTGTGCGCGTTCCTGTGTGTAAGCAGGCATACACGTGGCATGGAGTGTTAGCAGGGGTTACAGGACAACTTTGGGTGTTTGTCTTTAAAATTGTAAGACATAAAATTCTCTTGTTTTTTACTGCCATGATTGCCAGGCTAGCTGGCCAGTGAGCTTCCAGAAAAGTTTCCAATCTCTGTCTGTATTTTTACTCTAGGTGCCCTGAGACTGAAGACATTAGTCCTATAGCATCTGGGTTCACGAAGTGCTGGGTCTCTCAATTCGGGGAACACAGGCTTGTATACTTGCACTTTATCACTGGGTCAATGTCTCCACCTGGCTTGTAGTTCTTGATCAGTTTCTTCCCCTCAGCTTCAGCTCAGGCAGAAGAGGAGTCTCACTACCAATCAATCAAATGCATAGCAGTTCACATAAAGGGTCTTACAGATATACATTCAATATGTATAAGCAATAAATATATCATAATTTCCCCATTATTATCTAAATCACAAAAATCCAGAGATTCTTACATTATTTGGCCTTGAATAATCTTGTTAGGGTGGATATTTACTCAATATTTAAATGTCGTGATAAATAATTCTAAAATGTGAATGTTGGAATGGCCCAAAGCAATGATAAAATGTTGAATATTAATATTTCATGCAATTCAGTGGGCAAGTAATGTGTAGCATGATTTTTGAGGGAACATGCATGGCCAGCCATGTCCTTAACGAACTTGTAAAAAAGAAATAGACAAAGCAAGAATGAGTGAGAGCATTGATTATTACTGGCTATGCTTGGAAGGCATTCTTGGAGAATGAGTTAAGAAGTAAATTACAAGGGTTAAGATGAAAAATAACATAGAAGAAACCTATGGAAATTTCTGGGCAGTTAGTGTGTCCATCTCAAAAAAAATGCTTTGAGTGTCAATAATCAAATTAAGGAGATGGTTATCAGGACTGTCATTATAATCTCTGAATGGATTAAAGTGTCCTCGTTTAAAAACCAATTAAGAGCTTGGCCAAGTACAGAGAATCTTTAATTAGCTAAAATGTCTCCTAGAAACTAGATGAAAGTATAGCTCAAGCACAGATCTAATACTGCCAAATTTCAAAGTTCATAGTTTCCTTGCTGGACCCAAAGAAGACAGGGGCTAAGACAGAGAGTAAGTAGACACTATGAATTTGCAATGTCTTGTGAAGAACCGTGATTTGGTCAACATACTATTGATTTAAATGTAAAAAAAGTGTCTACTAAATTTGCAAAGAGTTTTTCTGCCAAAGCGTGAACAATTAAACCGAAAACACAACCAAAACTGTGGTAGTATTAAAGTGGTTCTTTTGGTTTGGTTTGAAAAATTGCATAATCAAGAATTGGGCTGAGATGTGACCAAGCAGGGAAATGTTGAAGGAAGAATTTCTCAGGGCCCACAGAATCAGGGAGAGAAGGTAATTCTGATGACTATTGAAAAGGAATAATTAATGAATATGCTCCCCCTCCATGGCAGAAAGTTCATTGGGAGTCTGAACCTATGTAGAACACTGTGGTCTGTTTCTTCCATTCTCCTCCTGTCAACATGGATGAAATATCATAATAATTTGACACCTCTATATATTGAATAATAGATTATATAATATGTTGTTTTATAACTTTCTAAAGTAAGATAATCACAGTTGGGTTCATGAGCATCAAGAAGTCATTGACTTTAAGATAAACATGATCACATGAGATTTTCTTACATTAAATAAAGGCAGTATTCCATTGACACTGCTCCCATTACTGCTGGGTGACCTTCTAGATCCACACTATGGATGTACTTCCTGGCCTACTGGAATTTGCTTGCATATGACTGGCTTTGGATGATGAGAGTCAAGCAAAAATGAAACATGTTGGTGGTACATTCCAGGAACCTAAATACTTTGGAGATGGCAGCAGAGGTTCATGCTTTCAAGGTCAGTCTAGGCAATGCAGTGAGTTCAAGGTCAGCTTGGGATACATAAGATCTAGTCTTCAAGAAATGAAAGTAAGAAAAGAGGGGAACAATAAGAAAAATGAAAGAGGGAAATGGTGACACATGTAACTTTCGGAAGAAAATGTTTAAAGAACAATTAAACTTTTTTGTGTCTATGGTGATAATCACAGAAGCCTATATTTATAAAGAAGTGTGATTGTCACCCTTCTCATAGAAGACTCAATTTAGTCTCTGAAAATCACAGCAGGCACTATTTGAAAATGAGATTTTTTAAAATCAAACAGGTCTTGAGTTTTTAAATTATTACTTAAACTAGTCCAATCGGAGTAGCATAGCTCTTAAGGGATTTATTTGTGCAGCTGAGAGTTCTAATAATTTGACTCTGTGTCTCTCAAATTGTGGTAGACATCGCTGGAATTCTATGAGTAACTGAAAACTTTTTGCTCATGTTTTGATAATAATTTTGTGAATATAGAATGCTCTGTATTAATTCATTATCTGTGTAAAATATATGGAGTGTATTGTTTCCTATAACTGAACTCTGATTTAGTCCTAGGCATCTTATAAATATATTTTCAACTGAAGCCAATAATTACAAATCTTGGATGGGTGCTGTTAATGTGGCTTGATTGTTAATGGTCTTTGCTTGTAAAGCCTAACAGCCCTGATTTAAGTCTCCAGTTCCTACAAAGTGGTTCATGTGTCTGGAGTTCATTTGCAGTGGAAGAAGGCCCAAGCATGCCTATTCTAACTAACTCTATCATTCTCTCTCTGTCTCTCTCCAATAAATAAATAACTAAAATATTTTTTAATCTTGGAATCAGTATATGATGTAAGTATATTAAAATTTGTGAGTTGTCTGAATTATTTATCTCAACTTGAAATTTGAGTTAAATTTAAACCAATTATCAGAGTGATATGCACAGATATTTTAAATGACTCAAATATGAGCCTGTGTGGGTGTGGTAATTACTTTCTCATTGCTGGCAGAAAACACTGATCAAAAGCAGCTTGAGAGGAAAAGGATTATTTTGGCTTACAAACATGAGGGGAAACTCCATGATGACAGGGAAAATGATGGCATGAGCAAAGGGTATGACAGAATAACTAAGTTAAACCAATGAAAGAGTAGAGGCTTACTTGGAGGGGCCTTTTAATAGTGGGAAATAGAGTTAGGAGTAAATTTTATATTTAGTATATAAAACTTTCTAAAATTAGATAAACACTACAACACTCTTACATTACCTGTAAGAATACCAAAGTTATGAAAATGTCCTAATATTTTAATATGGTATTATTAAAGTATAATGCATAAGGAATCTCCATACCAGAAGTAAATTTCACCTTTCCTTAAAATTGTCAATATAGGAACCAAGTGATAATGGATAACACTTCTACTTAAGTTGTAAGGATTTTACAAAGTCAATAGGTATGTTTATGGACATTCATATGGAGACCTGCACTCATGCCATCATAACATCTGGACATCTGCAGGATTATAGGAATGATATTATAAGTTATCCTTTAGCTTGAGAGAGCCTCACTTTTGAATGTCTCTAGAATAAGAAAGGTTGTCAAAGTCTTTGGAGATTTCATGGGCAGAAGGCAGGAATAGCCTAGGACAAGCGGGAACATGTTATGAGGTTTTTGGCTCTCGGATTCTGTGAACAATGGAATAAGGCTGAATTAGAAATTATGTTATTTCACAAATAACAACAATGCTCACTCTAATGGGGCTAGGGAGAATTATATATGTTGTCTTAAAGTAACCACTAAGAAAGTAGAAAAAGAGCCATTTTTTTCTGTAGTGAGAAATAATGTTTTGTTCACTTTTGCAAGTGAAGCTAATTGGATGTTCTCATTAAAACATAAGCAATTCTTATTCTGGGAAAATAATAGATGCCCAATGTAGATCCAAATACAGGGTTGGATAAAAAATCTTCTCTTAGATCATACAGGGATTTATATAATGTTAAAGGATAAAGGAGTTAGAGGCTGGTTTCCACTGAAATAGTTCCCAGAAATATAAAAAAAATCTCTAAAGCCTTAGAGATTTGTAATGTATTAGGAAGAAAATAATGAATGTGGACATTAGCAACAGGAAGCTACCGAGCCAGTTTGAGAATAAAGCCTATAAAATGTGCAATTCTCCCTTAGGTAATTGTAAATTGACCACATAGCAACATCAAAATTTTCACTTGTAAGAAAAATGTGATAACGCATGCTTCCTAATTGCCGAGAAGAGAAAATGTGAAACAAGAGAAAATGTGCTATTTGAGATTGATATCAGCATACTTGCTGATCTGGTTTGGAAATCTCACATTTTTTCCCCAAAGACCTATGCTGGAAACCAGAAAAGCTATGCTAGTCTAGCTTTCAAAACTAATGTTATATTTTAAGGAATATTCTGAAAATTGAGTGTGTTGCCCATTCGCGTGAAATCTCACCACTCAGGAAGCTGAGGCAGGAAAATCAAAAATTTGAAACCAACCTGGGTGACAGAGATAGTCCCTGATTAAGCTGGGCTACAAAATAAGACCTAGTTTCAGAAACAAACAAATAAACAGAATTTATTTTTTGAAAAATTTGAGTATTCATTAAATTATTCTCACCATCTTTCTTGCGTATTAGTCCAGAGATTCTAGAGCCACAGAACTGATATAATGTGTACATCTACACGTAGAGACATGGTGGTGAAATTGAAGAGAAGAAAGGGTTGAAAATAAATCTTTGAAGGAAATTGAGAAGACAGTTGATTTACGAAAGATAACAATTCAGATTGTTACCACATTAATTAAACCTGGAAATGTCACCTTTAAATGTATTTCCACATTAGCATTTTAGTCTTTAAAAGAAGGTAACAAGAAAGACAGAGTAGGGAGCAAGACAGAAACAGAGATAGAGAAAGACAGAGATAGACACAGAGACATGGAGTTTTATTTAGTTTATACAATGGCAGAGACTGGCAAGTCTCATATAGACCAGTACGCTGGCATCTAGGAAGGATTTGTTGTTCTAGCTGGGACCTGATGGTGTTTGGGAAGCAGTATTCTTTTCGTCAGTAAGTTTTTCATTAGCTATTTTTCCTTAAGCCCTCCAAACTGATTAAATGAAGCCCTTCCACACCATGAAGGGTACTCATCACATGCTCTGTTGATTTAAAATGTTATCTGAAACCTGCCTTAATAGAAACTTCTATACTAGTGTCTAGGCAAGTGTCTGGGATGATCCAAGCAGTCACACGAAGTTAAAAATCAAAGCCTCCAATGGAACTGTGATAATTTGAGCCTAGAATATCCTTACATGACCCAGGTATTAAGGGCTTGCTCCCCAGCCTGTGGCATTATTAGCAGGTGGTAAAATAAGTGAAGCCTGGTGGGAGGTTTTGAGGGATGGGGACTGCCTCAGAGAGGATTGTGTAACTCTGGGGTTTTAATCCTTCTCATAATCCCCGTTCATAAGTGAACCACTGGTTTTACCCACTCCCACTGCCTCTGGTACTCCTACCCAAAGGCTGCAAGCAATTTGTCAGCTGTCTCTCAATCTGTGACCTAAAGTAAGTATTTTTCCTTTTGAAGTTGGTTACAACAGTTATTTATTACAGAAATGAAAAAATCTTACTAGCAAAGCATTCTAGGCCTCTCTCAGACTTTTAGTTATTTTTTTTATGTTAACCAAAAATCTGATACCAGACATATGATTGATCCCCACACTAAATTCCTTAACATTTTTCATCACAAATAAGGGGATTTATTCTCACCTAATAGGGTAAGCAGTCAATATTTACCTTAGGTACTACTTGATTAGCAAAGAAATATTATTTTGAATAAAAATCTTTCTTTTGATGCCAATACGTAACACATAATTGGTTTTCTGTTGTACATGGATATGCAGTTTGTCTTTAATATACACATTAAAGTTGATTTCTCCAACTTATAACAACCAATTCAACTCACCCATAATGACGAACTGCCCATTGTATGCCAAGAATGCACTAGAAATTTAAAATTAAAAACAAAAACCTCACAGGTTAATTCACAGTTTATCAAGGGAGATGGACAGGTATGTAGATGGCCTACAGAAAGAGAAATATATGATAGATGCTAGATAGACAGATGGTAGACACAATATAACTTGGCAAGTACTCCAATAATAATATAAAGAAACTCTTTTAGGAACAAAAAAGAGGGGATTGTAGTTTCAAACATGTCAAAAAATTTAAAATATAAGATGACAATGAACTGTGTGTCAAAAGGAAAGCAGGCAGGAGAATTTAGCAGACAACAAAAGCAGAGTGGGGGGGACGATGGGAGGGGTGTGTTTATGGCAGAGCTGAAGGTTGCTGGATGACAGCCTGTGTGAGAGGATGGCTGGGTCCCCCAGCTGAGAGGGAAGATTGGTCTAGACATTGAAGCAAGATCTGGAAGACTTGACCTGAAGAGAATGTGGAGCCACTAGTAATAGTTGGGGATGAGAAGAATTAGTGCCAGGTATCTGTTCTAGAAAGTAATCTGGAATGGAATGGGAGGTTGTATTAGTCTGAGAAAATCTTGAACCAGATAAACCAGTGAGGAAACGGTCAGGCATTTTTTTTCCAAGCAAGAATCTAAACCGTATTGATATAAGACGAAATGCGCATTGGAAGGACATTGGTGGGACATTTGGCTAAATAAATTTAGAAAGATGAGAATTTAAGAATGGTCCTTCCTGGTCTATTGTAACCCCAGTGTTAGAATTCTGAGGATTTTTAACTTATTTATTGTTAATAATTAGATACATTGAATGAGCAAGTCTTGTGATAGAAACCCCATTTCCCTTCTCGTTGTCCCCAGTACAATGGAAGAGAGTCTGGAAGTTAGAGGACAATTTCCTATCTTTTCACAAGAGGCTACCATTGTGGTCTTCACTGTATGAACACTCAGTTTCCTACTCTCCTGTTCCTCACAGCCTCGTTTACATTTGTGATGCTTCATTTTCTTAACCTTTTCTGTCTGCTTTCCTGGCCCTTCACTACTGTAAGATGCCTTGTTCCTAGAGATTCTCCATCGTTCCTTCTACTAAAAGACAGAGTGGCAAATCAGAGGACAAAACTGTAAAGGAGGTTCAGATGAGTGGGAGATTTGTAAGCAGAAGTGAATCAATGAGTGTTTCCTAAAAAAGACTCCCAAGGTTTTGTGGCTCTGTGTGTGTGTATGTGTGTATGCGTATGTGTGTGTGCGTGTGTGTATGTGTATGTGTATGTGTGTATGCGTGTGTGTGTGTGTATGTGTGTGTGTGTGTGTGTAGTCAAAAACTTCATTGGCTCACCATTTCATGAGTGTATAATAACATTTACATTGACTGTGGCCTAAATCCAGATTAGAAAATTTTATACAATTCTCTGTCTCTCTTTCTCTCTCTCTCTGTCTCTCTCTCTCCATCTTCCTTTCCCTCTCATATATATGTAATATTTTAAATTATATATTTCAATGAAATAAAATATATTTTGCATGTAAATGTTTGAACATGTGACAAGGTAAATTACTGGTCACATCATTGTTTGTAATTCCATTGCATTGTTTTGAGCCTTTGGGTTTGAGTACATGGCCCCCTGAGAGCTACAATGATCATAGACCAGCCATAGCCATTGAAAACTGAAATATCAGGATTACTTGCCTGGGACCACCACTCCTATTCTTTCTTTTTCTTAAAATATGAGAGTTTTGCCTTCTTTCTTTCTCTTCTGCTCTATACTGAATTTTTTTTTAAAACTTCAAAAATGCCCTTACACTTCTCATATAGGTATTGATGGTGATTTAGTCTCCAGAAAACTATGTATCCATCTGTCTGTCGTGCTGCATGGGAGCGAGAAAAGGTAAGGTTTTACATTGACACCTGCAACTTGTTCTCACTCTGGATTCAATTTGCTTTTTTAATATGACAAGAAACTATACCGTTAAGTATTTTAGAAATAATTTGACAAAACCTATTTGAAACTTCATTTAATTCAGTATTATGATAATGTCAACATCTACAACTACAAGTTTCAAAATAAAGTCTCTTCATTAGAATACTCAAATGCCAAATGTTCATTCGGAAGACAAGGTAAAGCCATAAAGGAGAGTTACTTGTTTGGATTTATAGTTGCTCAAGGGAAGATATGCTGTGAGTCCATGCTGTGTATTGCTATTTCTGGATAAAGTCTGCAGCTGAATTAAAATGTTAATGTTTGAACCTTTGTAACTGCCAATTGTCCATGAAATGATAAATACCACTGGAGATACGGTAATAAAATGCCCAACAAAATTATAAAGGGCATAATTTCTATGAACATGTGCTTGGAAGAGTACTATAAATTACACTTTCATCATAATTACAGTAAGACAAAGGAGATTATATTTTTATATGAAGAATAAGCACTTGGCCATTGCCTACTTTGAATACATTTGCTACAGCCTAATGTTCTTCATTACGGGTGCATTATTTCAGACTGATGATTTTTAAATTAATTTGTGTTTTAAGTAGTAATTTTAAATTCCAATCCAAAATAACAGCATCAAGCCTGTGATTAGAATATATTCCTTGTTTTTTTTTAATGTTTCAAATTTATACTCCTGTCAGTTTTTGGTATCAAACCTACATCCTTTGGTTTCATTTTTATCCTTGGTAGTAGAACTCAGCTAGGGATATAAGGCTATGAAATTAGAGCCTTCTTTTTTAGGTCCTAGGAACTTCTAATCAATTATACATCTTCGCTTTGAATTATGTTCACTTTATTAAGTGACTGGAAACACTAAAGCTATTATCTTTGAAATAAACAAAATGTGTTTAAAACCTAATTAAATTCACTCTTGTGATGAAGTCAATATTAACAATTAAGTGAAATAGAAATATGATACAGTCTTAAGATAATCAGGAGTAACATTTATTTATAGTTTTTACCAGCGAGAGGCAGAACCATAATCGATCCTAATTACGGGGTCATGATGTTTTGGGCTTCCCCTCCTGTGGCCTCCACCACTAGAATTATCTATCTCTCAGTTGCCTGCTTCAGAATCTAAAGAGAGGCTCCCAAATACTTCCAATCCTATAACCCCAACAGATTCGTGTGAGGACCATACAAATAATCATTTCCTGTGTTGAAAGACCAGGATAACTCACAGGAATAGAAATGTGGACAAGTCTTTATTTATATTTAACACTCCTCTGCTCCCACTCTAAGAGAGAACCATGACAATAGTTTGGGATCTATAAGTGTATAATGACAAATGGTTTGAGAAGTATCTTTGTCTTCCTCATGTCCCTGTGAATAACCATTGTTATCTTAAAGTTAGAGGACAGAAGTCAAAATTAGTCAACAGGATAGTGTTGCCTGTGGAAGCTATAGGGGAGAATCTCCTTCCTTAATATTTCATCTAATAGAAGCTACCTGCATTTCTCTCTTCAAGGCTCCATCTTGCATTTTCAGAGGGAGCAAAGGAGTGCATTCCATTCTTTCTGTCTCCACATGGCCTTTCATGGCACTGGACTTGCCTTCCTCTTACATAGATACTGAAATTCTATTAGGATCCACAGATGTCCCAGGGAAACCTTCTTAGCTCTGGGCATTTGCAGATGTTATCAAAGATATTTTAAGATACTAACTGATATATATCAGTGCCCACATTGAGCCAGAAGCACAAGGTGGCACATGTGTCTGGTGTTCATTTGCAGTGGCTAGAGGCCCTGGCACACCCCTTCTCTCTCCGTCTGTCTCTCTTTTCTCTCTCACTGCTTGCAAATAAATAAATAAATAAATAAATAAATAAATAAATAAATAAATAAATACTTCTTTAAAAGAATATGCATTGGAGCTGGTAGATGGCTCAGCAGTTCTTGACACTTGCTTGCAAAGCCTGACTGCCAGATGCACAAAAGGACACATGCTTCTGGAGTGTGTTTGCAGTGGAATGAAGCCTTCATATATTCTTTCTCTCTCTCTCTTTCTCTCTCTCTCTCCTTGCAAATAAATAAATAATTTTTAATAAAAGAGTCAAGAGCATGTATTGGATTACATACAGAAATTTTGAGCAGTTACTTTATTTCCAT
>PVHP010002580.1:38130-88121 GCA_004024765.1 Zapus hudsonius
ATATATATATATATATATATATATATATATATATATATATATATATATATATATATACCTCGAGAGTGATATTTATATATTCATATTGATATATATCAGTTAGTATCTTAAAATTCTTTGACTAATCTAAGGAAAACCAAGGATTACATATAACTGGTGGAGAAGAGCAATGCAAGAACCCATTCAGGTTCACAGTTTGCATACTATGTGCGCAGTATGGCACTACTGAGCACATGTGGTCAGATGAATTTGAATTAAATTTAGTCATGATATTAAAATCCTATTTATTAATCATATTGGCCATCAATTGCTCAATGATGTAGTGGCTAAAATATCATACAACACATACAGATAATAATTCCACAAACACACAAAAAAATCCTTTTGAACCATTTCACCAGTGTTTAGCACTGTGTTCTGGCAGGGCTACAACCAAATCTAGGTTCTAAGTTTGTTTCAAGTATTATAATCAATTTTTTAAAACAAGAAAGTCATTGTGGATAGAAACTTAAAAGAAATATTTCATATTTGTGTGTCCTTTGTGTGTGTGTGTGTGTATGTGAGAATAATAGTAGTGATTCTATTCATTGTGCCCCATGACATGTCTAATACCTAAATTGAGGAACACTATTATAAAGCTGATGGAAGAGAGTGTTAGGAAGTACTTATTGCCATTCTTCAAGCTTTACAGGGAATCTGCATCTCAATAATGATAGAATACCACTGCAGTGTTAAGTGAGCAAGCAGGTCTAGAATCACGTTATGTTATTTTTTGAATTAATTGATGCTTATTATTTTATGTTACTTATATCAAAGATTTTTTTTCCTAATGGCATTGCTAACTATTTCTTCTTGAAAAGTCCCTGAATTCCTCTGGCCTCCTGTCCAAAGAAATTATGACCTGTCATTTTGTCAACTGCTTCATGAAATGTTACTTTATTAACCAAATAATAATTTTCAGTCAACTATTATCTGAAAGCTGAAAATCTACCCCACATGTAAAGTGTCAAAAGAAAGTATTTTTGTCATGAAATACCTCATTGCTTTGTTACATAAGAAAAAGAAAAAATTAGGTTTTGCTATATGGATTTTAATTTTTATTTAGCAGTGGACACTGTGGACATAATAGTCCAGGCCTTTGAAGCATGTGACATGAAATATTTGAGGAAAACTAATACTTCATTTCTAAAATATAGATGTATTAGGCAGCATCTTTCTATGTCCCCATGGCTGAGTTGGTATTTGCTAAGTACCCTGGGCTGGATTTGAACCCACAGCAGTACGTGAGTACTGACTGCTGTTTGGAATATTAACATTTAACTGAGTGTCCTTGGCCATTATTAAATTCCGAAAGAAGTTTGGCTCAATACCGTCATTGTGGCCACATGTGGCAAATAATTTAAGGATGAGGTGAAAGAAGAGAAAAACCTATTGTGATTTCTTCTAGTCATGGAGTGGTAGCACTTTATTTCTCCACCACACAAGACTAATAAAATACTAGTACAGCAACACAATCTGTGCTAAATACAGAAACTGCACCAATTATTATGAGAAAATATGGTGCTGCCTTAAACAGTGGTCTGACAACATCAAAAATCCAAAAAGTCTTCACTCTCTTATGTAGGAGGTTAGGTACTCTGCAATCGGCCTCAGAGGGACTCTGATACAAGTGGAAAGGGATTACTCAAATCCCTATGACTAGACTCTTGAGTGCTTTTGGGTATAATGTGGAAAGCAGATCTTCTAAAACCAGTAGTACTGGTTTTCATGAGACATACCTGTTTATGAACAGCTGAGACTTTGCTAACTTCTAAACTTGGAATCCTGCAAACAAGCCAACTCAACAAATATTCACAGAGTAGTTTTCAAAATTCAGTCAATGAGGAGTATGGGATGCAAAGATGAGATAGAAAGCAATGAATTCTGCCCTCACAGAGTATAAAATATGCACTATTACATTGTTATAATGCATATATATATGCATTATAACAATGTAATAGTGCATATTTTATATGATGTTTTATATATATATATATATATATATATATATATATATATATATAACATCAAATTAGATAGAAAGTAGAGCTAAAGCAAAAACAAAATGCATATGTAACCCAGGGAGAGCTTGATGGAGTAAGCATTCACTGATATGAATTTGAAATGATGAATTAAGTTGAGATAGACAATTAGAAGAATATACTCTAGATACCAGTTTATAGCTAGTAAGAGAGTAGACCTTGGTGCATATGAACAATGCTAAAGCTATGGAGTGAATGGGATTATTCTCCCAGTCATAAGATTCTACTATGGGTCACACATCACCAATCTCTTTTTCTCAACTATTTTTTCTTCATAACACATTTTACACTTTAAAAAGTGGGTTGCTAGTTGGACATATGCGCACATACACATAATTTTCCTCCTTTTATCTGAAATCACAGCGAAACTAAAATTTTCCATTCTTCCAAGTAATGAGTCCACACTAGTCACTTTAAGCCTTCTAGTTTGGGAAACCCTTGAGGTATGTGTGAAACCAAGAAAGCATTTTCCCCTGGAGTCCTTAACAATTTAAATGGTTTGTTTTAAATGACTTGCATAATTCACAGATGCATGTGAGATAAAGTCATTTATCAATGATAATTCAGAATGATGGAAAGAGATGAGTCATTTCTATATTGGATTCTTGATCAATTAATACATGCAATGACTGCCTACAGTATCCAGGCACCAGGCCTTCTTGTTGAGAAGAAGGCCTTGTTACTCTGGTGATTTGTTTCAGATCACTATCTGGACAAACTGTCCAGCAAAATCCTAATTGCTGAGTCATATGTTAGCAAAGGTGATAAGGCTATACAGAATTCTGTCCAGTAGGAGCATTTAAGGAAGTAGTTCAGGCTCATGAACCTCAATTTTGTTTTTTTTAATATTTATTTATGAAAAATAGAGAAAGAGAGAGAGAATAGACACCCCAGAGCCCCTGCCTCTACCAACAAGCTCCAGATGTACATACCTTATTGCGTACCTGGCTTTAAGTGGGTACTGAAGTTAGACTTTGTAAAGCAAGTGCCTATAACTGCTTAGCCATCTCCCCAGGCCCATCAATTTTACTTTTTAAAAATTTCATATTACATAAATAAATCATTTTGGAATCTACAGAGATTGTAAGAAGCACACAAAAGGATACCAGACTGTGATATGAGCCTCACCACAGAAAAGTGTGCAAAATCCTCAAAGATAAAAGAACCTTTAATACAAGAATCAAAATAATTAGATAATCCATGGGGGGTTGTTGCAGTTACCTTCATGTTTCTAGACAAACACCTCACCACAAGCAAAGAATGCATTGCAGGAGAGACAGAGACAGAGAGATACAGAGACAGAGAGAGACAGAGACAGAGAGAGAAATAGACACACACACACACACACAGAGAGAGAGAGAGAGAGAGAGAGAGAGAGAGAGAGAGAGAGAGAGAATACCAGAAATTACCAGAACTCAAACTGCTTTTTACATACCTCAGGCTGAACTACAAGATCTTCTTCTAGTGACAAACTCCAGTGACAAGGCCCAGAAGGGCTCCAGCAGCTGGAGGCTCAAGTAGTAAGCATAATGTTAATAAAACATAAAAAAGTCCTTGTCCCTGGTGACATGCTTTCAGAGCACCAGAGGTTTGCATCTGGGTTGATCCTCTTGCTGAGACCCTGGGACTCCCCAGGGTAGGTGTTCTACTATTGCAACTGGGTCAACTACATTTGGGGTCTTAGTGGTCTTTGTTGGTAGATCACTTGCTATGTAGTCGATCTATTATTCATCCATATAATCTGCATATTTTTAATATTGCTAAAATATAGTCGGGACTACTTAATGTTTTGAACAGTGCTAAATCTAGTCACATCAGTTGTCATAGTTGTCTCAAACAGTAACACACATGGACAAAAACCTGCGATTGTTTCCAACTCTCCAAGCTAGAAGCTAGTTTTCTTGCACGTCTTGCAGTTAATGTCACTGTTATTCACATTACATTTCTGTGCCAAATAAGAGAGGCGTTATTCATTCTTGGAAATGGTGGGCTCTGGTTTTTCTAAGGTGTTTGTTCCCCTTTTGTTTCCTCAGATTTATGAGCCTGGCAAGCTATTCTGTCTGTTACTGAAAAGACTATTGTGCCTGTGTTCACACAATCCCAGCAAATCATTCATTTCATACCTCCAAGAACATTCTTTTCTTTTCCTCGCCCTCATAACAGAGATTTTTCATTTCAGTCATCAGTCCCAATCTTAGCCGCGTGATTCCACAATGTCCGTGTTTATTTGCTATAAAAGAAGAAAAAAAAGTTATATCTGAGGGAGCTTGAACACAGAAGAATTGAACAGTTGATAAATTAGTCCTCAATTTTATGCTACCACTTCTAAAATTTTGTTGGGCTAACTACTTGGTTTTTTAAAACTTAATTTTTATTTTTGTCTGTTTCTCTAACTCTGACATCAATGCTACATAAATATGCATTATCAACAAAACATTTGAATATTTCATCAATATAAAGACATTTTTAATGAAAAGTAATAACACTTGCCTTAACTTATTTAGGGATTATCTGGCTACTGTATGTCTTTATTATTATTATTTTTTATTTTGTTATAAGCCCAGGCTGACCTGGAATTCACTCTGTAGCCCAGGCTGGTTGAATTATTATTATATATACATTTTATTCATTAAAGTGATTCATTGTGCTTGAGACTACAGTCCTATGATCCTATTTTCTATTCATTTTATCCATTATAAAATGATCTGTTTATATACAATTATGTGTATTGTTACATTGTTATTCTAGGGATAAATGAGACTGAGTGTGTATGTGGAGGAAAGAAGTTGTAGTTGGGTGGCCGTCTCTTACTCTCCACCTTAGTTTTTGAGACAGGGCCTCTTAATGAATCTGAAGCTCACCGATTACTTACTATGAATGACAAGCTGTGCTGTGAGCATTGGTTAGCATCCTGTCTCTGCCTCCCCAGTGTTGGGGTTACAGGTGCAAAACACAAAGTAGGCATGTAATATAGGTGTTGGGGATACAAACTCAAATCCTTTTATTTGCAAAACAATTACTTCACTTAGCTATCACCATATCATAACTCTGGGAATTTTATAACACGTTGTTTTAGAAATCAAACAAATATAATTTTTATTGCCCTTAAAAATAGTCTTTTCTTAAAATCATCCTAACAGAATGATTCTTCAGCCTCACCTTCTAAAACGAAGCATGACTTTCAAAGGAGAGAACTGACCATAATCTAAAACAATCTGACAGAGTGACACATTTATCATTTGCCTTTGAAAGTCATAGAAGAAACCTTGTGATAGTGACATTTCTTGGAGTCAGTGGATATTATATTTTCTGGCCCCGATAATCTCTCAGTGTGGGTTAGCATAAAGTCTACGGGGATTGCATGTTTAGACACTTAAACAAGAAAAAGGAACTAGCAGCAGAATGATCTCCTATCCATTACTTTTTCAATCTTTATGAAAAGCAGCTGCAGTTCTTATATATCAGGCCAAAATATAGACATGGATTCAGAAGGATGTGTATTCAAATTTTTGTTAGGAATGAAAGAAACACATTTGACTATAGTACGTAATCAAAAATGCTCAGAAATACTTTTGCCAACACATGTAAAAATGATATCTTATTACTCATTAAGCATCTCTTATGGGTGCCATTAAAATAGGTCATCAGACTTCCTCTTGCTCTTTTCTATCTAAAAATTGAAAATCTTTTGGACAATGACAGTCACATAAATTGTGTTGGCACAGAGCTAAACCCTTCCTTTTATAAACCTTTAAGGTTAAATTCAATTTTGGGGAAGAATGAATATTTTATTCTGCATCTTTTTAAAAAGACAAATTACTTCTTTTCACAAGCATTACAAGAAGTAAAATGAAGTGTAAGATCAACTTTTGTAAATTGTAATCCATTTATTTTATTTTTTAACCTTTTATTGATAGTGTCCATAATTATAGACCATAACCTATTATGATTCCCTCCCCACCTTCCCTCATATCTCCTCCCCCTCTTAATTTTAGTCTCTGCTTTGTTTCGGTGTCATCTTTTCCTCCCATTATGGATAGGCATTATTAGGAACTGCAAAGTCATGAATATCAAGGCCATTTTGTGTCTGGAAGTTTGCATTTTAAGGAGTCCTACCTTCCTTTGCCTCTTACAATCTTTCTGCCACCTCTTCCGCAATAGACCCAGAGCCTCAGGAAGTGTGATAGAGATGTCCCAGTGCTGAACACTCCACTGTCATTTCTTATCAGCACTATGGTGTCTTTTGTGTTATACCAGTGGTCACCGCCATCTGAAAAAGAGAGACTTCTCTAGACAACAGTGAGAGTAGCATTATCATGTGATATGCTCATTTAAAAAAGTGCTTATAAGGCAGTTTGGTGAGCATGACATATGTATGTAGCCAGGTACCAGCAGGTGTTACTCCCCTAGGGCTCATGATCTCTCCCACCATAGTCTTTTGACTAGGTCTTCAGTACCAGGCATGCATTCCCTCCAGTGGAGCAGGCCTCCAGTCCAATTTGAAGGCAATTGGTTTACCCCACAATATACATACCACTATTGCCCCAGTTGGCCTATTTTAATGCTGATGGTATCACCATACCTGATTTTAAGATATATTACATAGTAACAACAAACGTATTCACTGAAGAAAAGATAGCCTCTTTGACAAATGTGCAGGGAAAACTGGATACCTATATGTAGAAGGATGAAAATAGAACCTTAACTCTATGCACAAAAATCAAGTACAAATGGATGAAAGACCTTAATAATAGCAGACCTGACACTCTGGAACAGCTAGAGGAAGAAGTAGGGGAAACACTTTAAAATATTGGCCTAGGCAAAGACATTCTGAACATTCCCTTTTGCTCAGGAAGTAAAGCCACTAATCGACAATTGGTATCTCACAAAATTAAAAAGCTTTTGTACAGCAAAAGACACTGTGAACAGAAGAGGCAACCTACCTACTGGGAGAAAATTTTTGCCAGTTATACATCTGACAGAGGATTTACAAAGAACTCAAAAACAAAACAAAACAAACTAAACTAAATAATAAGGAACCAAACAACCCAATCAAAAAAGGATCTATAAAAATAGACAGTCATCAAAAGAAGAAATACAAATGTAATACATTTTTAGTCTTTAACTGAGAAAGAACTAACTTTATATTTGGATTTTAATTTCCATTTTTCCTGATTCCATGTTTTTTGTTGTTGTTTTTGTTTTTCAGCTGAAAGGAAAAATGACACATCAAAATTTAGTAAAAAATGGTCTGACTTCCAGCAGATCTTACTAAGCGAACACTCAAAAGAACAGAGAATTGAACGCTGCATAGTCTCCCTCATATGCGGTCCTTAACCAGGATGACCGTTTTCTTTATGCAGACTAGTAGAAAGAACTGAGAGGGTATAAGCTTGGGGTAAGGGAAGGGGGGAGGGAAAAGGCTCAAACATGAGGCCAAACCAAATTAGGTTCAAAACATAAAATTCTCACGAGCATACTGTAACCTAAAGAGTAAGTAGTGGGTGTCACCTGGTAAGAGGGGCCATGAGTAGTAGGGGAGAACGTCTAAGTCTGTGAACAATTGAGCAGTCTGACAGCCCCAGGTCCCAGCCACTGGTTCCTTCCCTCACTGAGCTGTTGACCAAAGTGACCCATGAGGTTACAAAAACAAGACAGAATTCTGTCAAGGCTCTTGAACACCCTCCCCAGGCCTGAGGCAAAACCCTGTTGCTGAACAAACCACAGAATACCATCGTTCAGCATCAAGAAACTCTTCGAGGTCTGGAATGGTAACCAGTCCCCAGATGGCAGTTAGTGCAGTGCTGGAAAACATCTACACAAGCTGCCAGGGGAAGCTGAACAACGACAGCTGGAGTAAACAGACCACTGGCATGAAACACAGTCTGTGGCCATGAGTAGGCTGATCACACCTCCTACTGGGAGAGAAAAGCAAAACAAGAAAGGAGCACTTGTGCAATGGAGGAGCCTGAGCCTGGGGGAGACAATCAACAGCTATTAAATTCGGACATATATTCCACTCAGTGAGGGGGAACCCTTGATTGGAACCGGGGATTCAGGGTGATATGCAACGGATCCCATACTCTTGGGCTCCCAAGACAAGATGCACTATGCAAGTGACTGCCAGGGAGGCTTTTAAAAATAGAAGCTAGGTAATCCAGATTGTTGTATATTTGTTAACCGATATTGATCTCATTTTCCGATGAAGATTGTGTTTGTAATTTTCAGGATACAGTGAGGGAGCTGTGGCCCATATAACCCTACCAACTGACCGCAGGCAGAAAGCTGAGATCCTGGCAAGAGATGAGCCACCACAGTCATACAGTGGAGGATCCATATGGGACTCTGCAGAGAAGGACTGGATGAACAAGGGACCCACAGCCATAGCCATTCAATCAACAAAGGATAAGCCAGCGAGACAGAAACCACTGAATCTCGACACAAAAACCCCTAAACTCACAACACTAAAGCAGCCTCAATCCTCACCCACCATGACTCAGGGAACTGAGCGGAAGAGGGGGCAGAAAGATTGTGAGAGCCTTGGGGGAGGAGAATATCAGAGACTTGGCAACCCTCAGTAACAACACACTTGGGTCATGAGAACCCGGTTAAAAACTGGGCTATCCATGGTCCCCAACCACAAAGACTGATACAGATGGCCCATGGAGGAGGATATCCAGCTGACTGGGGATGGGGAAGGGGGGCAATGGGGAATTGGGGATAACAACTCATTGTTGGTCTACTAAACAATGTAACTCATTATGGACAATAAAGAAAAAAAAATTAAAAAAATGAAAGGTTCACAGTAACTTTAAATGAGGTGATAACAGCCATTCAGATAAGCAGAGTCAGATCTCATAAGAGTACATGGCATGCTGTTTTAGCTTTATCATTACATTTGAGTTGGCAAAGAATTAACTGCTGACACATCCCTGGACTGTTGAAGTCATGTTAATGGAGATCACAGGTGTAGCATTGCATTTCTCAGAGAAGGTCTATGTATTGTCTGAAAGGCATGCCTGCAGTTGGACCTGGGCTCTCTGATACCACAACTGTTCTTTTCAAGTCTTAGTCCTTTTCCCTACTCACTCTTCTCAAGTCTTCCCATACTCCCTGCATTGCTTATTTCAAGTGGATGACTTGTAGCAGCGATGAGATCCTGTCTCATTTTATAATCATGGTAACATACAGGAAATAGCAAGTTCAAGTGAGAACATAAGCAGCATCCCCACTCCAGTTCCTACACTTTCTTCTAGTTCCAAAGTCCAGCTGAGAAGTACAAACAACTCTCTAAAGGTGCTACTTAACCCCTCACCTTCTAACATTCCCAAGTCATCAATGTGCTTATACATTCACTTGATCAAGATGTTATCCCAGCTAAGTACACAGAGTTCCAAAGGCTTATAATAAAATTTATGATCAACTATTTCAATTTCATGAATCGACTAACACCACGACGATTCTTATCAGGTTAATTTTACATTATCTTTCTTCTTATGTATAATAAATATGAGTAAAATGAAGCAATTTAGATATGTATACAGTTGATCTTTGATCTCTATATTAAAATATTAATATATAATATTAATATATGATGTAATATAATATAATATATAATAATCCTGGACCTCAAGTTTAACCCAAAGAAGACATAATAGAACTTATTGTCCATTTCTCAATGAATCAGTTAGATAATATATTTTGAAAATCTCAGTGGTTTTTCATATGTTGCTTTGTTTTTACATACAGTATTAGTTTACTCCATGGTAGATTAATTAATTCACAGTTATAATAATATAAGTATGTACAATTGTCATTGGATCCTTTGTGCAATCACCATAGAGCAGCAAGAAGGAACCATTTATAACTGAGAAAGAAGGCCTGTGACAATGTTCCTGCCTTAATCCCAAAGTTCCTAACCTTCAAAATTGTAACAAATATAATTCTGTACCTCCAAAGTTGTAACAAAAACAATTCTGTTGTTCATAAATTACCATGCTTATAGTACTTTGTTAAATCATCCTGAATTGACTAAGATATTTTATTAAATTCTCAGGTGTTTTATTTACTAATTACACTTTGGATTCCTCAGAATATAATTGTCTCTTTTTGAAAAACATGAAAAATTGTGTTAAAATGGGGCACTAATCCTGTTTTTCTTTTATAAAATTAATATATTTTCATTAGTATAAATTCAGTTATATTGTGTTTTTCAGGCATATTTTGTATTTTGTTTCCCTTCCTTCTGCTTGCCGCCTCCCCTTTGCCCTTCCTCCTACCATAGACTAAGTTCAACTTTCATAGTATATTTCTGTTTCAGTCCATCTTCTCATCACCTCTTTTTCCCCATGCACGGTCTCCTATCTCAATCCACAAACCATATTTAAAAAGGATATTGTGAACATTTTTTGCTTATGTACACTGCGTTTCAAGAAAGGTCATTGATTTGTAATAGTGCAGATTTTCAATTTGGTTTTCAGTATTTACTGACTTCAGGAAAGTATAAACTATATATAATAGCTAAGCTATATGATGTACTAAAACATATTACCTCGATTGATTTATATGTACACGTGCTTGAGTAGTATTTATCCAGAAAGTATAAAATCAAATTAATTTATATTTATAGTACTGTTCATTACATACATTGAATAATTTTAATTGGTTGAATTCATGCTTAATAATATTTGAATTCTACACTAAAATGTCCTGTTAATTAAAAAAAATAAGGCTTGTGTCATAATGTTCTATGACCTATTTCTCTTTATTTTCTTGTTCCTGAATGTTGCTAGAATAACTGTTATATTATAAAATAGTAAATAATAAAAGGAGTTCTAACTTGATTTATACTCAAAACAAACTATTCCTAAAAATTTTGTAAAGTTTTCAGATACAATCTTCTAGCCTTCTATTCTGAAAAGCAAGTGATAATTACATATTTGTCTAGAGACAGTTTTGACATCTCATATATCTGCTACTATTTGGAAATTCAAATTCTGCAGTATCCCATGACAGAAAATAAGCACTTATCTTTCCATCTACTCTATGTTGGAGCAGAGATGAGTAGTATATTTTAAATTTAAATAATATTAGCATCTTCTGTCTCTTTCTAACATAGGCATATGCAATGAATTTAATCTTCTAGAGAATATCTCTGAAATGTTTTCTAGGTAGCTTACATTCTAAATATTGTCTGTGTATGAAAATTCAACTTTATTATATCTATTAGAAAACATATGTCTCCTGTTGTTAGGTATTTAAGGACAATCTTATGTTAGACTATTTTTGGACCTGTTCACACAGATTTAACTTCTAGTGAATGGAGAGGGAATACATACAACTGAACAAGTTTCTTGAGTATTTTATTCATAGATATCTTTCCATCTTGAACTCAGTTCTATAAACATATTCACCTTGTAGTATGCTGCTTTTCAAATGATATTCTGAATGAATCCAACATTCCAACTTTGGTCCTATTAGTGATATTTTCAGCAACTTATTACACCCATGATTGCCTCAGTTTCCTTAGCAACAAAAGGAGATATGGGAGAACCTAGAGTTTAAAATAACTAACAGTTAAACTATGGCTGCTAACCTATTTTGTCCAATCTAAAACCTGATTGGTTTAGAATGCAGATTCAGGGAAAGAAATTACTTCCTTAAACATTTAAGGCATAAGGATTTACATGCAACTGTAAGAAGATAAAACCCCAAATTTTCCTTAGTAGACTTCGTAATATTATTGTTATCCCTATATCTTTATGAACCAAACATGCTGCCTTAGTAATCCAGACTTTATTTGTCTCTGTGACTGATTGGTGAAATGAAATTTTCTATACAAATAAAACTATCAAATCAACAAAATCAAGAATTTAAGACCACATGAAGAATTCCTCAATCATTATACTATGATTCATTATGATTTTTAATCATTATAATTGGTCAATTTAGACTTCCCTTGGTGGATAACACCCCTGAGAAGAAAAGCAAAATGTCAAAGAAAAGCAAACGGAGCAGCAGATGCCTGTGTTACAGCTGCCAAAGGCACAAGTCCTGTTCCTACAGACCATCTCTAATGTATTGTAAAACTTCTGTCAGCTGAAAGCTATCCACACCTACCAGACATGCTGTTAAGGGAAAGCGCCATCTCTTTTACATAAATGATACAATGCCCAGAATGAGTCATCTGTAGAATAATAGCCTCATTCTGATGTCCCAGAAAATGGTACCAAATAAGTGGTAGACAGATTTATTTTACTTGTAAATGCACACTTGTCTAGCACCCACTCACATACTGATGTTTGTTTAAAGGATTACATCTAATTATGCACTGCTGAGGTACTGTGTAGGCATTAATGTCATCTGCAGGGAGGAGACAAGACTGGGATCCCTCTTTCACACATGTTTAAATAGCTGTCCACTTAGGTCCCTGAGATATCTGGCTCTGCAGGCCAGTTACCATTATAAGAGCTCCTTCAAAAAGCACTCCAAGCCCTTTAATTATATGGATGTATTATTCTTTACAAGACATATTTCTCACAAGTTTTCAGGGAGATACTCATTAGTTATGATAGAGGAAGAAGAACAAAGTTATCTATGGACTTTTGGATATTCTTAAATAATTTGTCCACTTGCTTTTAGGTTCAAAGCTATAGATGCAATATTTTACCATTACTAACAAGGACAGATCCATATTTCCTAAAGATTCCAGCTCACTGGTTGAACAGTCAGGATTAGTCAGCTGATGGCAGATTTCTGTAGCTGCCTAGGCTATTCCATGTCCATACATTGGAAAGGGAAGTCAAGGTTTAAAGAAAAATGGTTAGAAGCTGATTAAGTAATATTGCATATTCCGTAAAAAAAAACAAAGCAAAAACAGAAAAGGGGGCAAGGAATTCTTCAGATATTAGTGTGTCCTGACACATTGTGCAGTCAGATTTCAATATTTCATTGGAAAATAAGAAAATACATAAATTTCATCTAGATAAATTCTGTGAATACAAAAAAGACAAAAACATAGGAAATTCCTATAAACCTTAAATTTCTAATTAGTTTTCTTATTTCTTATTATTGTTTTCTTCCCTCAAAATTCTGCTTATTAATAATACATATTTGGGGTCTATATGTGATAATTTAGTGCAAGCTTTCCATATGTAAAGATCAAAGAAAATTAGTACTTCCATCTCCTTAAACATTGTTCAGATCTATGTTTTGAGAACTCCAAACTCACTTTCCTAAAATACTTACAAATTGTCCAATATCACATTTATCAATATAGTCAATGTGGAGGAAAGAAAGCTGATATGAAAATTGAAACACTACTTTAATGTTGGCAAGATACGTATATCATAAATTCCAATGTTCTTAAACTCCAATCACAACTATCAAAGAAAAGTTCCATTTTAATCTTTTCTACATCTTAGATAAAAATATCACCTTGATAAAGATCTAAGAAGCTTTAGAGAACAAGAGCCATAGTGAGAAACAAAAGAACAGTGTGACCTTTGAGCTCTGAAGATGCACATCACCTTAACCCTGCTCACTTACCTTTGTAAAATAAATGGACTGGAGAGAGTATTTAAACCTAAAACACTAATCACCATTCCCAACAAAATTACAGTTGCCAATGTTAAAGAGAATTAAATGTACATGATGCTATTGATACTATTAGAATATTAATATTTTTCAGTGAATTAAATCTTCTTTTATAATGAATTAGGGTTAATTTTTTCATGTAAAATAGTAACTGAATTTGGAGTCTGTTAGTTAAATGCCAAATGTATATTTCTTGCTTGAGATATCATTATTGGTAAAGTCACATGCTGGCAGGAAAAAAGCTTTTTGTAAAGTAATAAGGAATTTTCTGAGTCCCACAGACTGACTCGTGAAAAGTGACCCTAATTCAAAATTGCTTGATAACTTACCATAAAGTTTCTAAAATATATAACTTTGGATCCTGAAAATAGAAACACGAATAAGAAAGAACTTAATTGATAGTCTGTCTTCTACTTAATGATAGACTTTTGGAAGGATATTTATGTTTCCAATTATAATGGAATACATTCTCAAATCGTGAAAATTTTGAGTATTGTTTTTATCCTTCCATTAATAATACTGGAAAAGAAACTCAATTTTAGATGTTCTGATTCATTCACAATTTGTCCATCAAATTTTTATGTTAGCTAAAGGATCTAATGCACAAAAGCTGTAATGATATATTTAATAGTGTTTTCATTTCAGCATTGTCAAGATAATATTTTTATGCCTTGTGAGTCTTATTTAATAAAAACAAAAGGGAATTGGAAATAAAGAGGAAATGGTTTTCCTTGATTTGTGCTATTGCTATATAACACTATTAAAATCATGTTAGAATGTCTGTGTATAAAATAACCAGCTTTTGTCCTCTCATAATAACATTGACAGATCTACATGAAAAAAGCCCATTTAAGATAGGGACAATTTAGAAAAAATTAGGCATCTAAAAATAAATTCATTTTGTCCTAACTATTCACATTCTATCTGTTAATATGATTTTCTGAAGCTATGGTAAGATGGTTAAATAAATTCTCTTATGGATATTATGCTCCTTGCTGACAGATCTGATAGATAATGTATCAATACTAATTTAACATTTGGAAATTACTACAGTATCAGAATCCAGTGGTTTCCTAAAAGATATTTAATCAGAATTATTTTGAAGCTTATAGCCAAAATAATCTGATACTCAAAATGGTCAGCCAATAGTACGATAAGAAAAAGACAGAATTACAAGTGCTAGGTAATGTTTGTATTATGTCATAGCTTTTTGCTTTGACCACATGCACATAAAAGTAGACAAAAGGCAAAAGCAATAAACCACTGTTTTAATTTTTCTACTTCATAAGCATGCTACCTCTCTTATGTTTTTAATAGTTTGATTAAAGTTATTAAATTAGCAAACAAATAAGTAGCTATAACTTTATAATTGTAGAAGCATTCACTGATTAATGTACTAACTTTTCTTTCAGATATTCACTCAACAAACCCTTCTTGAAGGGTAGTGTATGGTATGGTGGTCACTGCTCTGGGGTCAGTGAACAGCACAGCAACTTTCGAGTATATGTTCCTGCTCTTCCAGCGTCGTCCATTATAGTTGGAAGCAACCCTGATTAAGCATGTAAATGCACCATCTGGACCCTAGTGATGGCCATGATGAAGAAAATTAAGGTAGAAGGAGCCACCTTAGAGACTGGCACCAAGGAGGCCTCTCTAAGAACAGCCTGTATGAGTGGGCATTTCTTACTACTGGGTATTTGAAAGTGTTGTGTGAGGCAGAAGCAACAAGAAGAGCGGTGTAGTGGTTTGACTCAGGTGTCCCCCATAAACTTAATGTGTTCTGAAGAGTTGATTCCCAGCTGATGACAGTTTTGGAATTGAAGCCTTTTTGGAACTATGCTGTTGGGGGCAGGGTTATGGGGGTTATAAGCCAGCTTCCCCTTGCCCGTGTTTGGCACACCTTCCAGCCACTGTTTGGAGTGCTGTGGTGGAGGTGATGTCCACCCCTCTGCTCATGCCATCGTTTTCCCTGCCAGGATGAAGTCTACCCTCGAGTCCATAAGCCAAATAAACCCATTCCTCCACAAGCTGCTTTTGCTTGGTTTCTTTCTGTGCTGCAACTGGAAAGCTGACTGCAACACTATTCATCACTTGTCTGGAAGAGCAATTAAAGATTTGTGAATGGAATATAAATACAAAATGAGGTATTAGAAGACTGAATATATATTTGCAGCAGTTCTTTTTTCCATATTTATTGTCAATAATTAGATATTTTGCGTGAGCAAGTCTTATGATGGTACATACTTTTGACCTGTTTTTACATTGAATTTTATTCCAATGGAAAGAGGAGCTATCTAAATGTATTAGAAAAGGAGATTCCGACATCATTAAGGTTGAGTCACATTCGCACCACATATGTATGCTGGAGAGTTTTGGCCCCTAGCATTTGAATTTTTGACCTTCTTTGGAAATGAGGTCATTGTAGGTTTAATTACTTATGATGAGATCATGCTGGATGATTTCCAAATTCTACCTGGCTGCTGTTTTGTCAAAGAGGGTACCAACACAGAGGGAGAACTCAGGTGAAGAGAAAGGCCTAAGTCAAGCCATAGAGGTGAAGAGCATAGCCTCTCCCCCCACACACACCCACACACAATCCAGGACAGAAGCATGAGCTGGCTTCCATATCACAGTGCTTAGGAGGCTTCACTGAGCTCTGGTTTCCAGCCTCTGGACCCATGAGGCAGTACCAGCTATGGTTCCAAACAGCTACTTGTGGACAGTTATTAAAGTAGTCCTTCCAGTGACAGAATTGGAGCCTAATAACCCCAAAAGCTTGAGATGGATCTGAAAAGTGGGAATTAGAGAATTAATTGTCAAATACTTCCATGGCTCTAATGTAAATTGCACGAGTGACAGCAAAGGTAGTATTCTGCAGTCACATATGTAATAAGTTTGAATCATGCTTAACATTAGTCAGGAGCATGGGAGGTTGCTCATTCCGTTTTAAATAAATTGAAATAAATGATGCTGTGCAATAAGGAACTATATATAAATGTTTGTAAGCAAATTTTTCTTGTACTTTCTTATGAACTGACCTTTTCTATGTCAGTAAATGAGGTGTAAATTATATCATGAACTAGTTTTACCTTACGACATTTACCAAGATAAAGAAAATATATTGTTTTCAAAATCCAGAAAATAATCTCGAACTTCTCATTAGAAATGATCATTTTGAATCTATGTTTATTTTTTTAATTTAAGAAAAATCAGGGATTTTATAGTAATGTTATGTTTTTTGATTTATGTCTATTATACAGAGAAGAATCACAAGGGATAAATCAAAAAAACGGAAATAGTAGAGGACATTGATTTGTGCTCTAAATGTTAATAATTATAAAAGCATCATGGTAAACTCTTTCATATATGTCTTCCTTTCTCTTTTCTAAATTTGTATGCCTCATTGTGACATTTATATGCTTGGGAAATTGTTTCTCTTTTTATCTCTTGATTCTCTTATGCCATTTGGTTTGTATAATGAAAATGTGATTCTTCACCTTACAGCGCAAACATTTTCAGTGTCAGGTTTTGGTTGCATTATTGCAATTAGTTTCATTTGCTGTGTTGTTTTTTGGGCGAATACTCCTTAGTGTTTCCAATGACGCAGGAGGGAACCAAAAAAGCATAATGGTGAGGGAAACAGTGCAGAGTGAATAAGCTTATTATATTTTTTCCAGATTATGAAATGCTGAAATGAGTTGAAATTATTGGATATTTAATGCTCCCTTGAGAAATGGATATGTTACTTTTAAAATAATACCAAATAATTACACACAAAAATTGTACCATTATAAAATACAAATACACTTAAAACTATCAGCTTAACACACTGCGTGTGGGTAGGTCGAACCCACATGGACCATCTGTTCATGTTCTTTAAAAATATCTTTCCTTGCTTACTTTGGATTATTTTTAAGATTTTATTTTTATCTTCAGCCATCACTTCTTAAATAACTCAATAATTACTAGTTACATTTTACAAAATTTGCATGAATTTGAATCGCTTTTACAACTTTTCAAACAAAAGTTGGATAAAACCATTTTACATTCTCTGACCAGTTTTAACTTGTTCTCCTACATTTCATTATATTCCAGTTTCCATTGCTTTGTATGCTCATATATTGCTCTACTTTCAAGAGCAAGGGTGCTTCAATTTGAAAATTTTGTATGCATTGCCTTTAGCTACTGAATTAGTTTTTACCTGCAAAAGCTGTAACTAGTGAGCAATTTTCCTTGTCCTTTATGGGTTAATAGGATTTGTTCTCTGGTCTAGTTTACAAAGAAATGAATGGTGGGATAGATGAATTTAGCGAGGTAAAGCCACCTTCTTACTAAAGATCACTTCAGCATATCGTCAATAATTGTCAGTGAGACATATTTTTATTTTCAATGTATTTCAAGTCTCTAGAATAGAACCTCTTAAGTAATAAATATTTATTTACATGGACTGGCGAGACTATATGGACTTTTATCACACCTATACTCCACTCTTTAGAAAGAATATTAAAGGGCCTAGAGAGATGACTTAGCATTTAAGGCGCTTGCTTGCAAAGCTTAAGGATGTGGGTTCAATTTCCCAGTGCCCTCTTGTAACCAGATGCACAAGGTGGTGCATGTGTCTGGGGTTTATTTGCAGTGGCTACAGGCCCTGATGTGCCCATAACCTTTACCTTTGTTCTTATCTTATTTCGTTATCTTTCTTTCTTTCTCTCTTTCTTTTCTCTTTCTTTTTCTTTCATTCATTCTTTTTCTTTCTTTCTTTTTCTTTCCCTTTATATCTTTATTATGAATAAGTATATACATTTTATGAGCAAATCTTGTGAAGATGTCTCTGTTTCCCTCTTCTCTGTCCCCTACCCGCTGAGGTCCTTCCTCAGTGAGAATACTGGATCTGTCCATAGGTTAGGGGGTTATGAACTGCACCAGAGGGAGCCAGTTTTTCTTTTCTTTTTCTCTTCCACCTTTGTGTGTTGTTGCTGAGAGGGCCAATTTCTCTGGATATTCTCCCCCATCATGGTTCTTACAATCTTTCTGCCCCATCCTCCACTCAGTTCCCTGAGTCATGGTGGCTGAGTTTTAAGTCTGCATTATTGCTGAGATCTTAAGTATCTCTGGATCTCTGCCTTGGGTTGTGTTGGAATAGTAGGTGTCTGTCTCCATTGACCTTTCATGGGTTATCAGACTTGCTGTGGTGATTGATATCCTATTTGTCCCATCACTTTCTAGTGGATTACATTTGGGCCCTGTGTGAAGGCTAGGTGTGGTTTGTCTCCTGCCAGGATGTCAGCCATCATCCAACAGACTTGTTGGTGGAATTGAGTTGTCTCTGGCTCTCTCACTGCCTTCTGAAAAATACAAACAGAATCTCCATCTGAGAGTGAGATCAGTATAGTTTAAATGAGACAACATTGCAAATTTGGCTTGCTCCTAGTGGTTATAGCATTTCTGTACTTATATGGAAGTGAGAATTTCCCCTAAGATTGTGCCATGGATCCCAGTTCCAGTTAAGGGTTCCTTGTCACTGAGTGGTTCTCTTAGCCAATCAGTAAGCTGTCAATTTCCCTCCTCCGTTTAGTGCCATTATTGAACAGATGAGCGATTCTTGACTTGTTGGTCTCTTTCATATAGCCATGTGTTCATCTTTATTGTGACAACTGTCTATTTTGTATATCAGTGGTCTCTGCTTTCTCCAAATATCTTTGACCAATTTCCCCTGGCAGCTCCTGCAACACCTTCCAATGCTACACATGCTATCATGTGGGAGCGGGTTACCATTCCGGATCAAGAAGGATCTCTTGATTGTTGTTTGATTACACTCTGTGAATTCTTCAGCAATTGGGTCTTACCTTAGGCCTGGGACAGGTATAGAAGACTTCTCTTTTTTCCTTTTGATTAGATTGGTGATGGGTTTGTCAATCTTACTTTTTCAAAAACCTGCTCCTGAACCAATTGTGTTGTTATTGAGGGGTGCCATGCCTCTGATATTCTCCCCCACCATGGCTCTCACAATCTTTCCTCCCCCTCTTCCGCTCAGTTCCCTGAGTTGTGGTGGGTGAGTATTAAGGATGCTTTGATGTTGTGAGCTTAGGGATTTTTGTGTCGAGAATTGTTGGTTTCTCTCTCACTGGCTTATCCTGAGTTGATTGAATAGCTGTGGCTGTGGGTCCCTTGTTCATCCCATCATTCTCTGCAGGATTCCTTATGGATCCTCCATGATATGACTGTGGTGGCTCATCTCTTGCCAGGATCTCCTCTTTCTGCCTGCTGTCGATTGGTGGGGTTATATGGGCCATAACTCTCTCGCTGTATCCTGAAAAATACAAACACAGTCTCCATCAGAGAGTGAGATCAGTATAGGTTAACAATATATATAACATATATATATATATAACATATACATACAATACGATATATATATATATATATATATATAACATATACATACAATACGATATATATATATATATATATATATATATATATATATATATATATATATATATATATATATATATATATATATATATAACAATATACAACATTATGGATGACCTAGCTTCTATTTTTAGTAGCCTCCCAGTCAGTTGCTCACATAGTGCATCTTGTCTTGGGAGCCCAAGAGTATGGGATCTGGTGCATATCGCCCTGAATCCCCTGTTCCAATCAAAGGTTCCCCCTCACTGAGTGGAATATTTGGCCGAATTTAATAGCTGTTGATTATCCTTTTAAATTGATTTTGGTTGGAAGTCAATTTTATCCTATATTATTGTAGCATCCCCTGCTTGGTTTTTTTTTTAATTTCCATTTTCTTGGAAGATATTTTTCCATCCTTTCTCCCTTAGGACGTTCCTGTATTTAGAGGTGCGGTGAGTTTCTTGGCGGGTGCAGATGGAAGATCCATTATTTTCTGATCCATCCTGCTAGCCTGTGTCTTTTTATGTGAGAGTTAAGACAGACCATTAATCTTCAACGTTTTAACTATGAGGCTTGAGTCAATCCCTGCCATAGTGTAGGTTTTACGGGATTTGATAGTTAAAGGGTGTCCAGTAGTTCCCTCATATTTTGTTTGCATGCTTTTTTGAACTTATCCAAGTTTTTGTTATCCTGATCTCTTTCTTTTGCTTTGTATTCATATCCGAGGTTCTATCTTCCATGTTATTAACTCTTATAGTGAGGGATTCTAGAGAAGTTTTAAATATCTCCATTTAATTTTGGTTTTCCAATAGAGCTTATTGCGTGGACTATTCTTTGTTGAGTTGCATTTTCATTTCAAATGTTGTCTTACTAAAAGCTTCCTGGTAATCACCCTTTTGTTTGATTATGTCTTCATTTAGTTTAACTAGCTGATTCCTGAGCTCCTCTGAATGCTGGTTTGCCTTTAGCTCATTTACTGTTCTAGAAAAGTCCATGTGTTTTTCCTCCATTATATTGAGCTTGGTGATAAAGCTTGTGAGCTGATTCTGCACATTTCCACTTATATCATCATTTTTTGCTTCCATTTCCATTAATAATCTGGATACAGACTCCATGCAGAGATGTCCTGAATATGTTGTAATCTCCTCCTGGGCTTTCATCTGTGCTCTTTCTTTGATATTTTCAATGTGGACTTCTACAGAGGGGGTGGGAAAACTTTGTGTGGGGAAATCTGCCTGTGTGTTCTTCTTACCTTGTGATCTACCCATGTTCAGATGAGAGATTGGCTTTTCCTGGGCCCTCAGCAGTGGAGGGGTCCTCACACAAAATTTTGTAGAGGACTGGTGAGGTTTTGGAATTTGTTCAGTTCCCTCTGGGGTCAGGGATTACAGTGGTGTTCAAACCTTCAGCAGCTGTAGCAGGCTGGGGGCTGGACCTTGTTTGGATGCTGGGATCAGTGGGTGAGTTGCTGGGGTACATAGGCTGTTGGGGAGCTGAGGCACAGCTCCCTCACCTGCCTTGCCTAGGGTTAGGGGTTCCAAAAATGGAATGGCTGGTGGGAGGTCAGTTCCCAGGTCCCCAACCTATCCTCACTAAGGTCAAGGGTTAATGGGCATGGCTTTGGTGCACAGTCTGGCCAGGAGCTAAGCAGCAGGCTTGCTTACCTGCCTGGAACCCGGGGTTAGTGGGCAGGGTGTGGCCACACAGGATTTTGAGAGCCAGGACACAGCCCCTCACTTGGCCTTACCTCTTTCTTTCTTTCTTTCTTTCTTTCTTTCTTTCTTTCTTTCTTTCTTTCTTTCTTTCTTTCTTTCTTTCTTTCTTTCTTTCTTCTTTCTTTCTTTCTTTCTTTCTTCTTTCCCTCTCTATTTATTTCTTTCACAAATATATATATATATATATATATATATATATATATATATATATATATATATATATATATTATTGTATATGTAAAATCCAGTACTCAATTCAGATGGAAGAGTAGAGAAGGTTACTCAAGTGTGGCTATTAACTTATAAACTTTAGTTTTTCAAACGAAGACCTGGTATTATGCTACCTCAGTTGTAGTTAATCATATATTGAACACATGAAATATTTTTAATTTTTGAAACTACTCTGAATAGAACCTATTTCATATGACTTCTACTTTTTCTAAACATCACCATTATTAATTTTCACAATGGCTTTAAACTCAATAGCATGATTCTGATAGTTTGAGAAAAAGTGGAAATAACTCATATTTGGCATAATTTACGAAAGCATTTGAATCAGAGTACAAATTATTTATACTGTCTGCATGAAAACACAAACCATGTGAATTGCATTGTATTTTTTCCTTCAAATGCCATATTTTTGTTCTTAGAGTCATAATAATATTCAACTAGGTTATTTCTTCATTACTTTAATTTTGCTATGCCATTTAGAAAACCACTGAAACAAAATATATGATTTTTAACTACAATTTGTACTTTTTACTGAATAATTTTTGTGTTTATTATTTTTGAAGGCATTAAAATTGATAAATTCATTTTTCAATAAAACAGAGTATCCTCAATAGCTTCAGCTCACATCATTGGTTGCTAATCTCATGAAACTACAATGCAATTTCTTTTTTTTTTTTTTGTTTTTTGTTTTTCGAGGTAGGGTCTCTCTCTAGTCTATGGCTGCTCTCATGTGTTCCCAGGCCCTCTAGATCCTTCCTCAAAGCTCTTCTGTGTTCTCAGCCCCTTTTGAACTTCTGAGCCCCAGGTGCTTTGGCTTTCTACAGGATCCCCAGCTCCATTCTAATTTCACTTTCTAAACCCTAGCTGATTTGGCTTTCCGCATGTTTGCAACCCCTTCTGAACTTCCTTTTGTAAGCCTCAATTTTTCTAGCTCTCGCAGTTCCTGGCTTCATTCTAACTTTACTCTCTTAGTTTTAATTTCTCATTAACTTGCACTTTTTTTGTGTGTTTGTTTTTGTTTTTCGAGGTAGGGTCTTGCTCTAGTCCAGGCTGACCTGGAATTCAATATGTAGTCTCAGAGTGGCCTTGAACTCACAGCAATCCTCGTACATCTGCCTCCCGAGTGCTGGGATTAAAGGTGTGCACCACCACGCCCGGCCTGCAATTTCTTTCATATGCACAGTTTACATTTCCAAGATGTTTTTAGTTCTTTACTATTTAGTTTGAAACCAGCAGTAATATTCATTAAGTCAACAACAGAAGAAATTAGAGCAATTGCAATAATCAAATGAAAGCAACACATGGAAGAGGTCACCACAATGACGTGGCATCATCCTACAAACTGTTTGCAAATACTTGAATAAAGCAGAGTTGAGAAATTAACAAATATTTTCTCAGTATTTTCCTTCCTTCCCAAAATTTATTTTCTCATTTTCACATTTTATCTCTTAGGTAATCTCACATTTTAATCTCTTAGGTAATTTCTCTTTGCAATGCAGATTTCTGTGTAAGTAAATATTGCAATCACACCACTCAATGCTTTCTATGCAAATCTAAGCCAGAGTGCACTCTCAGGAGGTAAGGATGGGCTCCCAGGTGACCCCAGACATCTCTCTGCTTTTTTTTATTTTCTGAGATGATATCCACTTGTGTCATTGAAGTACCTGTGATATTGATATTGTGCAAGATATCTTTTTCTTATGAATCTGATGGACTAAATTATTCCCTGTGACACTTCTGCAAATTAAATAGAAAGCTTTTCCAGAATCTATACCAAGTTATCTCAAAAATTCTGACTCAAGTTAAAATAGTTCATTTTGAAAATTAACCACATAATAACATGGTAAATAAAATGGCTATTAGTTCATTATTATAGCACATCAATCTTAAAACTAATCTGTAGGTGAAAGATTTGTTATCAGTGACACACATCAGTTCTGGATAACCCAAACACATTAGCTGAAGGACCAGGATGCTGGCTGCGCCACAAGATGTATTTATTGATAAACAACTCTGAATATTTGTCAGAAGAAATTAAGCCATGATTCAATGATACATATTTTAATAGATTTCCTCCTTGTTAAAAGTCATTATTTGCCCACTAAATAATGTAACTCATTATGGACAATAAATATATATTTTAAAATGTCCAATTATTAGTAGTATTAAAATAGTAGAAGGAAAAATTTGATTCAATGAATTTTTATCAAAAACCACCAACATTTCTAAACCTCATTCTTTTATAAATTATTTGCTGTGGAACTGGTAGGAATTTTCTGAAATGGCATGTAGAATTGGGGGTTTTGACTACTTGTTGATATAGCCATGAACAGATTCAAGGAAGGAAGAAAACACTATTAATCATGTTAGCTTTTACTGGTGTTTCTATACATGGAAGTTGAAAGCTTTTATAAGAAAATAACAGCAAATATGTGTTAATTATGGAGCCATACTTTCCCCCATCAAATTCAATATCACACTAAAGTTTATTAAATAAAACACATTTGATTGAGACATTTCTTTATTAATTCTAGTACTTCAGACAAACTCCAAAAGAGGCAAATGCATTTTTAGTAAATTTTACATGTGCAATGTATCTTCTGAGAACCACTATTTTCTAACATATTCAAATATTTCCTTTTCATCAACATATGCCAGTCAATAAATATAATTGAACACATTAAAAGACTCAATCACAAAAACCACATGGTCATCTGAATAGATGCTGAGAAGGCCTTTGACAAAATTCAACATCACTTCATTTTCAAAACCCTGGAAAGAATAGGCATACATAGTCTATAACAAAATATGATTAAAGCAATATACAGATCTACTAAGGCACAAATCATTCTTAATGGGGAATTATTCAAGTAGTTCCCACTAAATTCAGGAACAAGACAAGGCTGCCCACTCCCACCACTGCTCTTTAACATAGTGCTTAAAGTTCTAGCCCAAGCAATAAGACAGGAGAATAGCATAAAAGGGATACAAATTGGAAAGGTAGAAATTAAACTATCCGTCTTTGCAGATGACATGATCCTTTATATATCAGACCCAAAGAATAGTATCAGTAAACTCCTGAAGGTGATTAATGTCTTCAGCAGTGTGGGAGGATACAAATTTAACACACAAAAATCAGTAGTCTTTCTATATACAGAAGACAAACAGTCAGAAAAGGACATCAGAGTATCTGTCCCCTTTTCTATAACCTCAAAGAAAATCAAATACCATGGAATATCACTAACCAACGTAGTGAAAGACTTATATAAGGAAAATATTGAAATGTTCAAGAAGGAAATTGAGGATGTGGTAAGATGAAAAGACATTCCATGCTCATGGATGGAGAGAATCAATATAGTAAAAATGGCAATCCTGCCAAGAGCAATCTACAGATTCAACACCATGCAGACATGCCAATAAAAATCCCAACCTCTTTCTTCACAGATATAGAAGAAATCATCTCAAAATTTATTTGGAATGGCAAAAGACCTCAGATAGCTAAAACTATTTTAAGAAAAAAAAAAACCCTCATGCAGGAGGTATCACCATGCCTGACTTTAAAACATACTACAAAACCATAGTAAATGAAACAACATGCTACTGGAGGAAAAAAA
This sequence comes from Zapus hudsonius, assembly GCA_004024765.1. Lineage (NCBI taxonomy): Eukaryota > Metazoa > Chordata > Mammalia > Rodentia > Dipodidae > Zapus > Zapus hudsonius. Next base: position 63,781 of record PVHP010002580.1, read on the forward strand.
GACAGTGAAATAGAATAGAAGAACTAGCCTTTAAACCAAGTAACTTCAGTTACTTGGTCTTTGACAAGGGTCCCAACAATGTAAGTTAGGCTAAAGATAGCATCTTCAACAAATGGTGCTGGACAAATTGGATAAACATGTGTAAAAAATGAAAATAGATTCACCATGCACTAAAATAAACTCCAAATGGATCAGAGAACTCAATATTAACCATGTCACCCTAAACACCCTGGAAGAAAAAATAGGAACAACCCTACATGAGATAGGAATAGGGAAAAACTTCCTGAGCAAATCTCCAGTAGCCCAGGAAGTGCAACATTCACTTACCCAATGGGACCTGATCAGGGTCAACAGCTTCCATATAGACAAAAACACCATACTCAGAGCCAATAGACCCCCATCAAACTTGGAGATGATTTTTGTCAGCTACAACTCAGACAGAGGCCTAATTTCCAGAACCTACAGAGAACTTAAAAAATTTAATAATAAAAACTCAAACTGCCACCTCACAAAATGAGGCACTGATCTCAACAGAGAATTCACAGAAGAGGAAACACATATGGTCTTAACTCACTTGAGAAAGTTCTCAATACCATTAAGTGTAAGTGAAATGCAAATAACAACCACCATGAGATTCCACCTTACTCCAGTCAGAATGGCAATCATAAAGAAAACTAAGAAAAATAATTGCTGGCGAGGATGCAGGGAAAAAGTAACCTTCAATCACTGCTGGTGGGATTGCAAGCTGGTTCAACTGCCTTGGAAAACACCGTGGAGACTCCTGGACAGAATGGACATAGAGCTACCAATGGACCCAGCCATCCCTCTAATAGGCATCTACCCACAAGATGTCACTTCTAAGGAGAGAGACATTTGTGCAACTATGTTTATAGCAGCTCAATTCATAATAGCCAAATATTGGAAGCAACCAAAATGCCCTTCCATGGAGGAATAGATAACAAAACTTTGGTATATTTACATGACAGAATTCCATTCAGCTCAAAGGAAAAATGACATTGAAATTTAGAGAAAAATGATCTGACTTGGAGCAGATTCTATTAAGCGATCTCTCAAAAAAAACAGAGAGCCAAACACTGCATATTCTCCCTCATATGCAGTTCTAACCAGGTTATCTGTAAACTCTACACAGACCAGCAGAAAGAAGTAAGAGGTTATGAATGATGGGTAAGGGATGGGGGAGGGGAATGACATAAGGTAAACCAAAATGGGTTCAAAATCATAAAATCCTCACTTGCATACTGTAACCTATTGAGCAAGTAGCGGCAAGAGGGGCCTTTAAAAGAAAGGGAGAGAGACTAAGTCTGTGAAAAGGTGATCAGTCTGGCAACTCCCGGTCCCAATCATCAGCCTCTTCCCTCACCGAGTTGTTGACCAAAATGAACCACGAGACCCCAAAAACAAGAGCTATTGAGTGCCCACCCCAGGCCTGAGGTAAGGTCCTTTTGCTGAAGAAACCACAGAAAGCCATCTATCAGCATCCAAGAGACCCTGTGAGTTCCAGAATGGCATCCAGCCCCCAGATGGTAGTCAGTGCAGTGCTGGAAGACACTGCAGAAACTACCAGGGGAAGCTGGTCAACAACAGCTGGAATAAACAGAGACCACTGGCATGAAACACAGTCTGCTGCCATGAGTAGGCTGACCACAATTCCTACTGGGAGATAAAAGCGAACCAAGAAGGGAGGACTCATGCAATGGAGGAGCCTACGCCTGGGGGAGGCAATCCACAGCTTTTAAATTCCACCAAATAATCCATTTAGGGAGGGGGAGCCCTTAACTGGAACTGGGGACTAAGGGCAATATGCACTGGGAGCCAGACTCTTGGGCCTCCCAGGAGAGATGCACTACGTGAGCAACTGACAGAGAGGCCACAAAAAATGGAATCTAGCTAATTCAGAAATGCGTATCTAAGTTAACCTATACTAATCTCACTCTCCAATGGAGAATGTATTTGTATCTTTCACAATGCAGTGAGAGAGTTGTGTCTCATCCAACCCTACCAAGGAACCACATGCTGACATCAGACATTTAGCAAGAGATGAGCCGCCCCAGACATACCGTGGAGGATCCATATGGAACCCTGCAGAAATGATGGGATGAACAAGTGTCCCATAGCCACAGGCAATCAGTCCACACAGGATAAGCCAGAGAGTCAGACTCCAATGATTTTCGACACAACCTAAAGCAGAAGTACAGAGGCCCCTAAGTTCTCAACAACAAAGCAGCCTTAATACTCACCCACCATGACTCAGGGAAGTGAGCAGAAGAGGGGCCGGAAAGATTGTGAGAGCCTTGGTGGGGGAGAATACCCAAAGTCATGGCCCCCCTCAGTAACAACACACTAGGGCCAGCAGAACCGGACTGACTCCTAGGCTATCTCCATTGTCTCCAGCCCCAAGGACTCATTCCGACTGCCCATGGAGGAGTATAACCAGCTGAGTGGGGATGGGTAAGAGGTGCTTTTGGGAACTGGGGATAACAACTCATTGTTTGCCCATTAAATAATTTAATTCATTATGGACAATAATAATAAAAGTAAAAATAATAATTTCCTTTTATAATCAGCCTTGAAAATGTTACCCTTCAAAAATAAAATAACTTTTCTTATTCTAATTTCTTTTTAAGTATCCATGTATCAAAGACATATTAAAATATATCACTTTCCCATTTGTGAATTTGGTTATACTAATTGTTTTTCTCTTCTACTGAAATGGAGATATTTCATGTTAATGATGATTATAGCCCATTATCCACATGTGACTACAACAGTAATAAAAGAATGATGCATATATACAGACATTGTGCTTGGAACACAACAATATGTGCCCATAGTCATCAATCCAACATAATTGGTTGCTAAAATTAATTTTAAATTTAGCTAAATATTGCTTATATAATCAAACTTAACAAAATGGGTTATTCACTGAACTCATTTTAATCATAAGCCAAATTATGTCCATTAATACAAATAAAGATTATAATTATTCAAAATCATGGGTATTATGGTGTACAAAATTAATTATTATTTGTCTTTGTATTTTTGCTAGTTTAATTATAACATTTAAAATAAACTACTTCTTAGGTACAGAGTTGGCTCAGCAGTTAAGGTACTTGCCTGAAAAGCCTAACAACCTGGGTTCAATTCCCCAGTACCCATGTAAAACAAGATTCACAAAGAGACACATGCATCTGGAGTTCCTTTGCAACAGCTGGAGGCCCTGGTGCACCCATTCTCTCTGTCTATCACTCTTCTATCTCCCTCTATGCATTCATATATATATATATATATATAAACCTATTCTCTAATAAATATTTATAAACAGCAACCTTTGACAGAAGTTAGAGGGAATGTATATTACAGTTCTGAAATGCAAAACAAGCTTTTACTAATGAATTGAATAAATTTGGCAAAGAATTAGAAAGCAAAGTATAATGACTCAGAATCACTCAGAAATCATATAAGGTTTTAGAAAGACTTGTGTGTTTATGTAAACACTTAGGACCATCTACCTGCATGGACACGTACAGGATGCATAACTGTGTGACTTATTTAAGTCTGAATCTTAACTTTGTGTTAATTACCAAAAGGAAAACAAAAATATAACAACCACTACATTGCATAGCAACTTTATATAAAATTGAAAAGTTACTTATGGTTCTGTGAATTATTAAAATAACATATACCCACATGCTGAAAGTGCAAAGAGAAGAACGACAAAAGCAGATTCTGAAGGCTGAGTACCTCAGCTAAAGAATCCCAAGAAAACAAGTCAGGGTACTCACCTGGTTTTTCTAAACCTTTCCTTCTTTCCTTCCCATCTCTCTCATGCCTCCTTCCTTCGTGCCCTTACTCATTTCCTTCCTTCTTCCTTCCTTCCTTTTTTCCTTCCTTCCTTCCTTCCTTCTTTCCTTCCCTTCTTCCTTCCTTCCTTCCTCCTTTCCTCCCTTTCTTCCTTCCTCCCTTCCATCCTTTCTTTCAGCCCTTTCTCTCACACCAATTTTTATTTAAATATAAAAAACAAAGGAAAATGCATGGCTCACAGATGGATAGTCCAGTGAGCACACCCTTGTAACAAGCTTTCATAACAAGAAACAGACTTTGAGTAGCCTTAAGAATGTGGTACATATACATGGCAGAACACCTTTCAGCCATCACGATGGGTGAAATCCTATCATTTATCACAGCACGGGTGGATGAAGGATATTGCAGTAAGTGAAGTAATTCAAGCATACAAAAAAAAAAAACCTCATGATCTCACTCAGGAATGAAATCTGAAATAATTGTTTTCATTGAATTTGGGAGTAAAACAGGTACCAGAGGATTGCAAGGGAGAAAAGGAGAAAGAATGGTCAATGGTTATGATATTTATTGGATTAGAATAAAGCTTCCTGTGGCTCTATGGTAAGGTGAATATAATTAAGAATAAATCATATATCTCAAAATAGTAAGAGAGGAATTTGAATGTCCTGATGAGAAAAAAATTAAAAATGAAAATGGCATCACATTGTGTCTCGTGGATATGAATATATATTACATGTTAATAAAAATGTAACCTAGAAATCTCCTTTATATTGTCTTTAAGTTATTATCTCAGACTCTTATCATGAGTAATCACTTTGCCTGACTAATAACTTTCAAAGTTAGTTTTGCTGATATTTGTGATTTGTGTAACACAGGCTTTACTGAATGTATTCAACATTAAATTTATGTTAATTTACATTTTTCAGATACAGTTGTGAAGTTCTTTTTGTAGTAAACATTCATGATATGAATAGATCTCATCCTTTAATATAAAGAAGCCTTTACATAATTTAAGGCTACACCAAAATATTTCTTGTATTAATTATATTACTTGTCTTTCATTGAGTGTGCATACACACTGACGTTAGCTATATTTATAGGGTAGCAACAGCTAGTTCATAAAATCTGTATATGATATTCAATCTAAAAACAGCTAAAGAATTTTCAGGAATTATAGTAGTTCAAACCATCATGCTCCATATTTTTCTCTGTGCTTTTGCCAACATTCATTAACATTCATTATCTTCCATCATTTATTTTGCACATGCACCATTCCTACAGGTATTCAATGAGTACAATTTTGTGGTTTTCATTTAATTTTCTGTATCATTCCTAGATTTGAATTGCATTTGGCTTTTATTTTCTTGGCAATTTCATGCAAATTTTTTGTTAATATTTTTATTGTTTTCTTTCTTTACATAATTTTTAAAATTAGTTTTACTTCCATATCTGAATATAACTTTTTGGCACATCTACATATCATAAATAATCCACTAATTCTTAGTCAGAAATAACATCGTTTCTTTTAAATATGTTGTTTGTTTATTTGCAAGCAGAGAGAGAGAGAGAGAGAGGGAGAGAGGGAGGGAGAAAGAGAGAGAATGAATGGACATGGCAGGGTCTCTAAACACTGCAACAAACTCCAGCTGTTTGAGTTGAAGCCCACTTAATGGCTGACCTACCCCTACAGCAATTATTTCTTTAGTTTACAATATTTCCACCACTTTGTATTTATTTCTTTACAAAACATATAACTTGTTTCCAAATAAGAACCCCTAATATGTGCTATATTGAGTATGAGAAATTATTACTTTTAATTTTGTTTAGCATTTATTAACTAAGTTGACAATTTTGCCCCTTCCACCTTTGCTTTCTAGTCTCTTCTTCAAGATCAATTATTTTAGCTTCCACATATATGAGAGAGAACACAGGTCATTACTTCTTATTACTTAAATATTATTATGTCGCCATCTGCTTTCCATGTATTCAAACCTTGCTTCCTGCCAGACATGATGGTGCATAGGTATAATGCCAGCTCTTGGAACACAGGTATGGTTATTTCAAATTCCAGATGGGTTTAGACTACGTGTTTAACCTGTGTCTCAAATAACAGTAACAAATTTGTGAAAAATGCCAAATATAATCCCAATAGGTCAAAATACCATAAACACTTCCTTCACAGCCTATTTATTTTAATTTACGTTCTTACATATACTTCCCATTATAGATTAAAATACAGGTCTGGGGAGATACCAGAGCAGCTAAGGTGAGGTGCTTGATTACAATGCCAGCCAGGCAGGTTCAATTCCCCAATACCCATATAAAGCCAGATATAGAATGTGGCTCATGCATCTGGAGTTTTTTTTTTTTTCAATGTCAAGAATCCCTGGCATACCCATATTCTCTCTCTGTGTCTCCCTTCTCTCCCAAAGAAGTAAATGAAAAATAAAATAAATATTTAGTAACTAAAAAGTCATGTGTATGTGTATGGCAATTTGAGCATCTATGATGAACATATCAGCCTATGTAGTAAATGACATGGGGAAAACAATACTCATTTAATTTGGATTAAACATATCTTTACTTATTTGTTAGAGAAAGTAGAGAGAAAGTATGAGTGCACCAGAATCTCCTGTCCTATAACAAACTCAAGATGCATGTATGACTTTGTGGGTCTGGCTTTTCATGGATCCTGGGAAATTCATCCAGGCTCTCAGGCTTTATAAGCAAGTTCCTTTAACCACTGAGTTATCTCTCCAGACCATTATTGGTTTTATGTATGTATTTATGTATTTCCCCCAATACTTATGAGCAATAACATCTTTTCTTTTTAAATATGTTATTTGTTTATTTGCAAGGAGAGAGAGAGAGAGAGAGAGAGAGAGAGAGAGAGAGAGAGAGAGAGAGAGAGAGCATGGCAGGGCATTTCATTTTTAAATTTACTACAAGCTTACAGAGGATGCATATATCCATCAAAGTAGCATTGCTTAAACACATCAGAAGCATACTCCTTGCCTAATTTAATTTTTCACTGTATTGATTGACCACTTGAAGAACAAGTTGTTTCAATGAAAAAAGGAAAATAACAAACTATAATGCTAGTGATAGACATCATGTAGAAAAAAAGAAAAAGATAACCTATTTATTCATTTATTGATCATTTATGTGATATAAATTTAAAGCCGTGTAAAGAGATTAGCACTTAGATTGAGGTTCCTCTCCCAGACATCCTGCCCTAAACCTTTTATTTTTAAATATAAATTTATTGTCCATAATGAGTTACATTATATAGTGGGCAAACCATGCGTTGTTATCCTGAATTCCCCACTTCTCCCTCCCCCTCCCTGATCAGTTGTATATCCTCCTCCATGGGCTGTCTGTATTAGTCCTTGTGGCAAGGGATCCTGTATATCCTAGTACTCATCCCGGTCTTCCTGGCCCAAGTGTGTTGTTACTGATGGGTGCCATGCCTCCGGACAGTCTCCCCCACCACGACTCTCACAATCTTTCCGCCCCCTCTTCCGCTTAGTTCCCTGAGTCGTGGTGGGTGAGTAATAAGGCTGCTTTATTGTTGCGGGCTTAGAGATCCTTGTGTCGAAAATCCTTGGTTTCTGTCTCATTGGCCTATCCTGTGTTGATTGAATGGCTTTGAAAATGGCAGCTCCCTAATTATCACAGAAAAAAAATTAAGCTCTGGTTATAGTTTCAAATATTTCAGATTATATAAGGAAAAGTCATAAGACAAAATCTTGTATATTATATAGTAAAAGAAATAAAAATTGGAATTTCTAGAAAAATAGTTTTTCTTCTCTTTCACATTATGTGTATAATTTTTATCAAATTAATAATTTTTAAAGAAACTGATAACTAGCTGATGGTTTCTAAAAGAGATAAAAAGGAAATGAGATATATTCGGTAATATGCTTTAATATTGGTTATTTTTAAATTGATGACAAACTCATAGAAAGTGGTGGCTGAAGAGTTATGATTACAAAGTAGGGCACATTCTATTAAAGCTTAACAATAATATTATATTGAAGAAACTAAGGCAGCAAGAGATGTTTTCTTTTATTCTTGCGTCTTTATTGAAATGCTTGTTAACAGTTAATGGTTGGGTTAAGTAGGAATAAGGGAGGCAGAAGTGCTCTGAAGTTAGACTATTAGACTGCACCTGCAAAGAATGTTCCCATGGCAGCTGAGAGTCCTCATCTGCAAAACACTGTCAGACTGCAACCTTGACATTCATTGTAATTTGGACAAGAAGAACCAGGTGATCCAATATAAATTCCAGAAATAGATTGACCAATTATGGAGTTACGTCAAAACTTGGAGAAATAATGAACTCTATTTTCTTATAAAAGTTTAACAAAAATAACAGAAAGTTTATTCCTATAATCACACTTGCTTCTAGTGTGAATCTGACATTGGGTAATGAAGATTGAATTAATAATAAACTAACCATAAACACATAAATTTGTAAGTTCAATATAGGATACATAATAGCTGTAAGCCATAATATCATCTAAACATAAAGATGAGCTTCACCTTTGTTAAAACCCCACATTTATTAAAGTTACAGAGATTTACATCAAATCTTATTGCTGAGAGAAATAAATACACACGTAAGAAACAAGCCCTTCAAGATTTCTTGCATCAATTATTTCCCTATGGCTTACTCTTTTCATGGAACAGCTATTTGCTCAAACTTTATTAAGTAACTGTGCATGTACCTAAATATATGCATTGATAGGAAGCTGTTAGGTAGTAACCTAAAATAGGAGAATGAATGGTAACTACTAAGAAGTGAAAACAAATGCTTGAAGGCACTACATAAGCTGCCAGGGGAAGCTGGTCAATGACAGCTGGAGCAAACAGAGAACACTGGCATGAAACACAGTCTGTTGCCACGAGTAGGCTGACCACACTTTCCACTGGGACAGAACAGCGAACCAGGAATGGATCACTTGTGCAATGGAGGAGTCAAAGCCTGGTGGAGGAAATCAACAGCTTTTAAATTTGGCCAAATATTCCACTTAGTGAGGGGGAGCTCTCAACTGTAACTAGGAACCTAGGGCCATAGGCACTGGGAAACACACTCTTGGGCCCATAAGAAGTGACGCACTATGGAAGCCATTGAAGGAGAGGCTTCTAAAAATAGAATCTAGCTAAGTCAAAATGTGTATCTCAGTTAACCTATACTGATCTCACTCTCTGATGGAGATTCTGTCTGTATCTTTCAGAATGCAGTGAAAGAGCTGTGGAGACATCCTGACAAGAGATGAGCCACCCCAGACATATCATGGAGGTTCTATATGGAACCCCACAGAGAATGATGAGATGAGCAAGTGACCCAGGGCCACAGCCAATCAGCCAACAAAGGATAAGCCAATGAGACAGACACCAATGATTTTCAACAAAACCTAAATCAGAAGTACAGAGACCCCCCCTAAGATCTCAACAATAAAACAGCCTTAATACTCACCCACCATGACTCAGGGAACTGAGTGGAAGAGGGAGAGTAAAGATTGTGAGAGCCTTGGTGGGGGAGAATATCCAGAGACATGGCCCCCCTCAGTAACAACAAACTAGGGCCCGCGGAACTAGGCTGACTCCTAGGCTATCCATGGTCCCCTGCCCCAAGGACTGATCCAGACTGCCCATGGAGGAGGATATCCAGTTGATTGGGGATGGAAAAGATTGGCATTGGGGAACTGGGGATAACAACTCATTGTTTACCCATTAAATAATGTAACTCATTCATTATGGACAATAAAAAAAAGTAAATGAGAGACTTTTGAAGGACTTAGCTGAGGAATATGTAATTGTTTAGGCCTTCAAGTTCACTTGAAAACAACTTGACTTAAACAGGTATCATTTATTGAATAAACCATACAATACATGTAAATTTTATAATAATATAATTTATAATTTCCTGGCTTCTTTTATGATATCTGAATGGATCTGGATGTTATTTGACCCACTACAGATTTCACTGAACTAAAAAACAAACAAAAATCAGAGATTTTGGTACAAATATTCCACAGATATAGGAAAAATCTGTAGTAGGTTTTTTTTGATTCTTTTCCTTATAGTCTAAGGATAAAATATGAATAAAAGTTAACTAGGCATCCCACATAACTACATTTATAGAAGGAAAATAAGATTTTTAATTAAAGGAACTCAGTTTAAAATATCTAACATCTTACTTTTACCTCAAACCAGAGACTGAGATATGGTTAAAATGAAATGTGATGTTCATTTTTTAAAGTTTAACATAAACTGACTTTCTCATACATAACAAAATAACCTATTTTAATTGTTGCTGTGCACAAACACACCTGTTACATTGAATTACTTTGAAGACACAAATGCTAAAAACATATGGTGATTATACCTACAATCTTAATTAAAGTTAGAGGATTTGGGCTTATTTTAGATTTTAATCAATGATTATATTTTATGACTTTCAAAATCTATATTGCATCACTTTTAACTTGCCATTTATTCAATGTGGTATTCTTTCTTTCAACATTTTGCATACAAGGATCATAAAACTAGATTAACTAGGTACTGGGTTATGAACTCTTGATTACAAATAATGTCATGGAGTATATTCGTAAAGATTTTAAAGTCTATTCAAGAAGCACAAATAACAGAAAGTTTACTTCTATAATCACAGTGTGTCAGTCAATATTAGATCTTAAGGAAAACAAGGGAAAAATCCTGATCTCAGCTGGAGATCCAGAAAAGACTTATAAGAAATTTTTCCCATTAAACCATAATTTCAATGTGTTGTAAAAAGTAAAGATGAATTAGCAGGTTAGATATGTCTGGAGAGATAAAAATTCTGTCTGGCAATAGAGTATACCAAGGCCTAGACACCAGAAAGATACTAAATACTTTAACCTAAAGCAAATCATGTGTTAAGATTAGTAAATAACAAAAATTGAGGATTGACAGGAATGTTTGAAAATAATGTTTCTCAATCGTTTTCAATAATGATGAAGTCTTTGAACAGTTTATTCATCATAGTGATACTGGTTCTTTAACGATTTAAGGATGCTAATTTAAGAGCTATACAGAAAACTATGATTGCATGATACAAACAAGAGAGAAGAGAGAGAGAAAGAGAGAGAGAGAGAGAGAGAGAGAGAGAGAGAGAGAGAGAGAGAGAGAGAGAGAGAGAGAGAGACTGGGAAGAAACATGTTGAATGTGTGGTGAAAACTTTACCATAAAACCATAATCTGCTGCTTATAAAACCCAATTCCACCTCCCACAGTGAGCTGATGGCCAGGGAGGCCAATGAGCCCTCCCCAACAATGTAGACCTTTGGGGGAGGGCATGGGGGGCCTTATTACTGAAGATACTATGGGCTGTGGTCCCAGCACATTGAGAGATAAAGGTGAAACTGAAGCAAGCCCCTTCTCTGCTGGTTAGCTCTCTTAATGCTATCATCTTGGACTTAAAGGTCACCAATGTTATGAACAATTTGATATGCTGGAACTAGCCAGGAAAGATGTGCCCACTGGTGCCATGGTTGAAATAGGTAATGGAGGTAATAAATTGCTCTCTGATTGGATATGCAGACCACACAGTGGGAAGGAATTCATCCCTGGTACTGAGAACCAAATCAAAGCCTAATGCTTAGAAGGTCAAAGAACCTGAAGGTGTGTCCATAAAAACTCTTCTGTATGTCTATGTATATACCCTTTGATCCATATATCTCTCATTTCTGGGTTAAAAAATGATTTTTGACACATGGCAGTAAATAACAAGGAGTCCCAAGTCTCACTAGTGTGGCCAGGAAAGAAAGCCAATTGGCTGGCATCAGATGAGTTGTTTTTATTACATCTTCCAGAGGCCAGGAAACATTCAAGTGGAGGTTTAAATATGAGTGTTGTTGTGAGGACATGACAGAGTGAACTCAAATTCTCCCCTAGGCTTCATTTTTCAAAGGTTCCCAACAGCCTATAGTACCAGCCTGGGAGCTTTTCACACAAGGGACTCTAGAGGAGGTCCCAAGTTGACACTAGCGCACTGGCTCCTCTTACTTGAACCACCAAAAATATGCGCTTTGCAAAGCATAAAGGCCAAAGAAGAGAAGCATTCTAAAAGACAAAGTCAACGGAAACATGGCTTCCCCATTCCTGTCAGTTTGAGGGCTTGTGCTTTCCCTCTCATACTATGACCTCCCCTCAGAGTTTAAAGTGTCACGCTCTGTGTTGAAGTAAACAAAACAAATAACTTTTTTTAAAAAATATTTTATTTATTCATTTTCAAGCAGAGAAATAGAGAGAGAGAGAGAGAGAGAGAGAGAGAGAGAGAGAGAGAGAGAGAGAGCGCACCAGGGCCACCACCTTGTGGGTCTGGCATATATGGGTACTGGGGAATTGAACCCAGGGCCTTAGTCACTGGAGGCTAGTGCCTTAACCGCTGAGCCATCTCTCCAGCCCCAAAACAAATAACTTTAATAGAGAGCAAAAGTGAGTCTCAAATCATATAGAAGGTTGACATTTGCCATTGAGAGAAATTGCAATGAAAGATGAAAGTTAGCCTTGGGGAGCCATGGTAAGGGGAGGCACGCAGCTCACCATGGACCACACACAGCCTCGGAGACATGCCAGGGTCTGTCTTCAGAGCTTGCTGCTCCATGGGAAAATGAACTTCAAAATCTCTTCTCTAGATATGAGTCTGTTTTATTTTTAAGGTTTTTGCTTTTTTATTATTATAGCTGAACAATATATTTTCAGCAATTTTTCCTCAGGTCCCTTTTCCCAGGGTTGTAGGGTAGAGAGAGTCTGTCTCCCAAGGGGTATGTGTTGAAGGCTCATTTCCCATTGTGGTACTATTGAGAAAGTGGTGAAATCTTTGAGTTGGGGGTCTAATATTACTTCCTAGGTCATGGCAGTTACCGTGCTGGAAGGGAATGCTGCTCTTCTGACTGGGATCTTTCCAGAATGAGATTTTTGGAAGCCAAAGTCAAACCTCTTCTAGCATCTCTGGCCTCCTGTATTGAGATTTGCTGAGCTGCTATGTTCTTTTTATTTCCAGGTAAACAGGACGTTATGACCATACCTTTGAGCCTCCAAAATTATGAGCTGGATAAATTTCTTCTCTTTATAAGTATTCTGCATCAGGCACTTTGGAAGTGATAAAAGCTAACTAATATATCCAGTTTTAAGATCCACTTTCTCTTTCTCTCTCTCCCTTCTTCCTGTTCTTCCCTCCCTCCCTCCTTTATGCCCTCTATCATTCCTTCCATAGCTGTTGCTATACATCAAATTTCCATGCTCTATGGATTTACTTCATGTGACATAAAACTCCAAGCATCAGTCAGTAAGTAAATGAAAATCTCAGCCCTGGAATCATAAGGGAAGTGAATTTTCCCAGCCTCCTTGTCAGCGAGACTGGCAGGTCATTTTGCACCTGAACCTTCTGAAGAAACCAATCCCGGCCAGAAACTGTCATTGCAGTCCTATGGGAAACCACAAAGCAGAGGGCCATTTAAACTGCTCAGATTTCTGTCTCACAGAGACTGTGAATAGTTTATGTGTATGATTTAGAAAGAGATTTCAGGATAAGATATGGTAAAATAATACATAATTAAATTTTTCTTTTTAATTTTTTTCTCATAAAATATCACTTCACTGGCATATTTCTTTTGTGTATATTACAAATGGGTGTACAAATAAAAATATTTATTTACTTTTATTTTTGTCTGTGTTAATGGTTTTCATTCTGTCAGTATTTATTTAGTAGATATCTTGATGAATTCAAGGATGATTATTGTAAACTAGTTTGTTCTAATGAAGAACTTTATCTATCTCCAGATATATCATAGAGTTCAACTTCCAGAGTATTTCCCACTCACACAAAGCTTCAGAGACACCTGTTATATGGTCATGTCAAGAAAAACATTTTTCATTGTCATTGGCAGAGAGCACAGCAAATAAGACTCTGTGATCTTGGTGGCATGCGTCTTAACTTCAATCAACACGACACTCCATTTCTTTTATTAGTGTGTCTTAAATATTTTGTTCAATATTAATTAATTCCTGATATGCCCCCTACACATAGATTTTTGTACCTTAAATCTCAATTGCTACAAAATTATGGCAAATGAAAGTGAATCAAAGATTAGCTTTTCTATCCAAAATTTGCTTACAAACTAAGTAATAATTTTCGAGCAAATAATTGCACATAAAACTTGAATTACAGTAAAAATGGCATTCTTTACATTGTGGTTAAATATCTTGACTGAAAATTAACACCAGTCATAATTGTAACACAGCATATTGTGGCCCCTCCGAATGTGTATGTTGAATTCAACAAATTGATTTCTTCTTTTACACATTTTTAAAATATTTCCTTGTTGCTGCAGAAGACACTTTGACACAAAGCAAAATGTCTTAAATGAATACAGGATACATTTCCACACAGCAACTCATATATTTTAGTACAACTATTGATAAGAAAACCTTATATCAGTGAATTGAAATGTTAAAATACAATTTAACCAAAATTCTCTTTGTTTACAGAAGTCAACAATATAGGCTATTTAATAGGTAATATTTATGGAAATTATATAATTATAATATTAGATTGGTGATTTATTATTATAAGACAAAATATTTCTCATGCATCTCTTGGTACATTGTCACACTGGTCCAAGAACCTTTGTACTCCAAAGAAAATGCTGCCTGATACTTGGGTTTCTATTTTGCCATTAGAATTTTTCCTGAGTTTTTTTATATGCCTATGGAGATTCCTCTGAACTTCTTTCTTCAATTCAAAAATATAACATCAGGATTCAAATACATGAACATGTTCTGCCCCATGTACACAAGTTGCCTAGTGACCAAAATCTCTGTGTTTTTAATCCCTAATATTGAAGTTACTATTGCTAGGTAAAAAGAAATTTAGTCTTTTCTTATTTTTCATTATATATTATTTGCCAATATTTTATAGAAACAGTATGTTTTGCCAGAAAAGACCAGATGGGTTTTCTTCAGTTTGTTCATTTTATTCTGGTGATAGCCTTTGTTTTTAAAAAAAAATTGACTTTTTGGAATGTTTGCTTATTTAAGCCTTGGAGTACTTGGAAATCCTCATCTCAAGAGGACAACTATCAAGTCCATGTTATAGGTCAGGGTAGAATACAGTAATTCTTTTCCAAATAGTGTAAGACATTAAATTAATCAATATATGGACTGGGATATAGATAAACTCTTAATTTCCTAGCACCGACTCAAAGCAGAGCAAAAAGAAGTGCATGTTTCTGGTATTCATTTGCAGCAGCAAGAGATCCTGGCATGATCCCCTGTCCCTCACACAAGAAAATAATTAAATAAAAATTAAAGATTACTAATTTAACCATGTTACTTAAAAACAATTTTAAAATTTAAAGTGTATTATCTTGCATTTTATGCACTATTAGAAGTAAATTATTTATGAAGCATGTGGGGTGAAATTTTTACAAAGTTGCAAAAAAAATTACATGTGAATATTAACTGATCCAATATCTTTATAGTGTATTACATATTCTTTTTTCTACTATTTTATTTATTTATTTGAAAGGAAAGAAAAAGAAAGAGAGGTTGAGAGAGAAATTAAGAAGGA
The DNA here is from genome assembly GCA_004024765.1 of Zapus hudsonius. Taxonomy (NCBI): domain Eukaryota; kingdom Metazoa; phylum Chordata; class Mammalia; order Rodentia; family Dipodidae; genus Zapus; species Zapus hudsonius. The sequence continues at coordinate 79,223 of PVHP010002580.1, forward strand.
GAGAGTGACAGAGAGAGAGAGAGAGAGAGAGAGAGAGAGAGAGAGAGAAATGGGCACACCAGGGACTTTTATCACTGCAACCAAATTCCAGATGTATGTGCCACTTTGTGTATTCTGCTTTATGAGGGTACTGGGAAATTGAACCTAAGCAGTTAGGCTTTTCAAACAATTGCCTTCAACCATGAAGCCATCTCTCTAGCCACATAAATATTCTTTTAAGACTGGATGTGACAAAACTTTATTAGACATGAGCTGTAATCTGGGCAATTGTTTTGTAATAACCTTTGCTAAATTAAATGGTGCCTTTACTATACGAAACAAAGAACACAGTTTCCCCAAATAAATGTTATCATCATTCAAGATAATAAGCAACAAAAGCCATCCTATTACTAATCTAAAAACAATAACTGTCAAAGTAAAGAAGTATGCAATCTTCTTGTCTAAAAGTACAATGGACAAAATAATGATACCTCTGTATATTTGCAGTCTATTATTTCACACATAACAGATGATGTCATAATTGTAGACAGTGTTATTTGAACAGTCTATAAGGAAACAATATTCAGGGAGTTGAGAAGGTGTTTTTACTACTGTTAGGAAAAATAATTCAGTCATATCAAGTTAAAATAGGCAGAAAGAGGAAGATATCAATTTTAGAATGCATTTGATTTTATCACTTCAAATCTTCTGAGCTAAAGACTTCTGTGTTTGATTAATGATCTAATTCATTACAACAGTGACTTTGGTGCTCTTGCAGTTCTGGATTTAAGATGATATATTTCTTTCCAAGTATGTGACCATCAGAAATCTCTAGAAGTGAATATACAATTTCTTGATATATAGTGATTACAAACAGCATAGAGGAAAATAAGGTTGTTAAGGCAAAATGTGTTGAACAAAGTCCTGCTCACAAATATTGACTCCCCACAATGAAACCATACCCCCTCCTGCAGCTACATGGGTTTCTAGAGAGCAGAGGCAGAGATATGTCCTCCATGCCATAAATGAAATGTTGCTTAAACTCTGATTCCCTCATTGACTAGTATCAGAAATGATTTTTAATTATTTTAGCAAAATGAGAATAATCCTTTAGTCTACATAAATTATATAGGAGACAAGGATAGCCAAGAAATTTCAGATTGTGTGCTTTCAAGCAAGCCCCTGTTAGAATGAGATGTCCCTTGCAAGATAACTTCATGCGTTTTGAATACTTGACCCCCAGCTGGTTCCACTTTAGGAGAGTTCTGGGGCCTTTGGGAAATGGGAGCCTTGCTTAAGAAAATATGTCACTAGGGTGTGTTTTAGAGTGATAAATCCCTGGACCAAGCCTGGTAGATTATACCCAGGTGATGTTATAAGAGGTCATTGCCAAAGTCCATTCTTACCATGTTTTCTTTGCCATGATGAAAAGTCCCCACAAATCTGTAGACTAATACACCCTTTTCCTTCCTATGCTGTATTTGTTTGGTTGTTTTGTGCCAGCAGTGATTATATAACTGTTACACTCCTTCAAGTTTACCTAGACACACATGGACTAATGTTGATGCTATGTGTGGACAATGCAAATGGATTCCTGCAGGAGCTCCCCACCTTTCGCTGAGTCTTTGGCTATAACTTCAAGTGCTATGTGAGCTCACACTCTCCACAGCATATGTAGACAGTTAAGACATCACATTCATTTCCATTTTGAATCATCTGGGGGAGTTGAAATTATTTCTTTTTTTCCCATTTTTTGTCTCAAATATAATTACCTTTGTTAACTGCAGCAGGAATGAATGGCATCCCAAAACTCATTTTGAGAGCAATTTAAAAGAACATACTTTTCACTTCAAAATATGTTAAAAGTGTTCAAAATTTACATGATTAAGTTCTGTTGCAAATGAGCAAGTAGAAGTGGAATTTTTACTATGAAAACTAGCACCCTTTGCTTACAACTATTGAAACTGTTAATTCTACATCTTTGAATTTCATGTCTCATATGCCTTATACACATGGAAGAGAATGTAAATCGTGCCTCACCATTGACGAGTGTCCTGTGTTGCCCTGTGACCTGTCTCCTCTCTTCATGGGCTCAAGATCCCAGTTGCCTGGGTAGATATGCTAGATGGATCTCACTTTGAGGAAAACTCTGCTGTCTTTAGAAAGCAATCATGACAGCATATGTTGTCATAGAGTAAAATCCACAACGTTCTGAGGAATCTGGAATGTTCACCACCATAATGCGGTTGAGACATAAGGAATCCTCTTGCTCATTTCCTCCAGTAGAGCAATCATAATCTTTGCCTTATGTTTTCTTTTTCTTTTTTAAAAAGTATTTTATTTATTTATGAGAGAGAGAGAAAGAGAGAGAGAAAATGGAAGAATGAGTGCGCCAGGACCTCCAGCCACTGCAAATAGATTCCAGATGCATGCACCCCTTGTCCTCGGTAATTGAACTCAGGTCCTTTTGCTTTGCAGGCAAATATCCTAACCACTAAGCAATGTCTCTAACACTTTTAAAATATTTTATTATGTTTTCTTTTTAGAATAAAAAGAATCCATATAGAGTAATAGTTTATAAGAAAAAATATTTCTAACCAGGCATGGTGGTGCACACCTTTAAGTCCAACACTAGTGAGGCCAAGGCAGGAGGTTCTTGGTGAGTTCAAGGCCACCCTGAGACTACTGAGTGAATTCCAAGTTAGCCTAAGCTAGAGCAAGCCCCTACGTAGAAAAACAAATATATATATATATATATATATATATATATATATATATATATATATATATATATATATATATATGATGGCAATATTGTATAATTATACTACTATAGAGTGTAATTCTTTAAGGATAGAATATTTTAAAGATGTCTTTGGAGTTTATAATTGATAATTAGATACATTGAGGAAGTCTAGAACTTTGCCTTTTTCCTTCATTTTTTTTCTTTTAAGTGCAACATCTACTTTGAGTAATTTGGAAGTTTATTGTTAGAGTTAATCTCTGGGAAATCTCATAGTTTAAAGATTGAGATAATGTGTCTTCCTTTGTTATTCTCAGAGGTATACATCTTGGGGATCCCCAGATGCTCTGCAATATATAAGCTTTTGTCTAAACATCCTGATAACCAGATTCCTTCTTAGATCTTAACAATGGAGTTTCGCTTAATAATTTAGAATTAAATTTCCCAAGTAATATTTTAGCAAAGTATGGAGTTCTGAAGACTTGATAACTCCATGTTCTCTGAAAACAATATTTGTGTTATAATTTCCCAGCACTAAATAAGAATCTGTGAGGTATCCTGGTTGCATTAAGGAACATTTTTTCTTAGGGTCTTTTATGTTGTGAATGTGGTTTGTCCTCATTAGGACCCATATTGAGACTGTGCTAGGAATGACAGGGCCTTTAGGAGGCACTTGAAATTATAAGGGAACTGCTCTCAATGAATGGACTAATTCTCCTGGGAATTTAGACCATCTCTCTACATATGTGAACAATTGCCCTTCTGTTCTCTGCCATTAGTTTATGAAGTAGAGGGCCCTCATCTTGGATTTCTAGACCCATGTAGCAAAATGAACTTTTCCCTTATGAAGTATTCAGTCCCAGGTATGATGTTATAGGAACTTAAACAAAACCCCAAGACAGGACTCTTTAATCATGCAGCATAGATTTCCTGCATATCAAAAGAATTTTGCTTTGCTGGATAGTTTGTATTTCACTGTGAATTATTATTTTTTAAAAAAACTTTCTTTTTAAAATTTTATTTATTCATTTTCAAGCAGAGAGATACAGAGAGAGGAGAGAGAGAGGATACACCAGGGCCACCACCTTGTGGGTCTGGCTTATGTGGGTCCTGGGGAATTGAACCTGGGGCCTTAGGCACTGGAGGCAAGTGCCTTAACTTCTAAGCCATCTCTCCAGCCCATCACTGTGAATTATTTAATGAATAGAAACTTTAGCTTTCATATCTGCATGCATTTCACTATATAATGAAAATGAAAGAAAGCCTTCATTACCCCAAATGAATGAAGTCACTATGAAAAGTGTCAAATTGAGTTCCAAGAAGTCTTTTTTGGTTTAGAGGTTTTGTGGTGTTTATACTTTAGATGAAAAAAATAAAAACATTCACCTGAAAAAATTAAGAAAATAAAACAAGATGGATGTGCCTAGACTAAAATATACAGCAACACAATTATATCACTAGTAAATAAGTGAAGACTTTTTCTTGTCATTATTTCCTAAAAATGCACTGTTGCAATTATTGTATATTACTAACATTATTCTAGATATCATTAGTAATTTAGACATGATATAAGTATATGGAAGGATAAGGCTAGGTTATATGCAAATGCCTTGAAATTTTATGTCTATGGTTTGAGTATCCAGGGATTTGGGTAACACAATGATCCTAGAACAAATCCCCTGTGAACATGAAGGAACTACCATATTTAATCTAATATTTTTAAACTGCTAATATATGTGTCTGATCACATGAGCTGATTTATGAAGTTATATATTCATATAAATTTATATAGCAATGAGGAACTTTAGGGTAAATCCTGGACAACACCAAAAGCTTTTCCACTGTGTTTAAATTTAATTTCCTTTTATAGGACAATGATTATTTGGAAGAGGAAGGAATGGTTACCAATCCAGAATTTAGTAAGATAACCAAAAGAGAGACAACTGGTTTTGAAAAAAATTATGTGTCATTAATGTTAAATTAAATGCTTTCTAAGCATATGTTTAATTCTTTTTATAATGTATAAATTTTATGTTTCATATTTTGTATTTTGAATTATCACAGAGCTTTTTGTTCCAATATCAAAATAAATATTTAAGATAATTTATAACATATTTTTGAAGTTATTTAATTAATTTGTGTGCATGTGAGTGCATTGATGCAAGACAGGATCTCTTGTTTTTGCAACAAATGTCTGTTTGGCTTTCTGTTGGTGAACTGAACCTGGGTTGGGAGTCTTTGCAAGAAATCACTTTTAATCACTGAGTAATTTCCAAGCCTCCATAATATATTTTAACATTTCTTAAAAATTATGTATCTGGCACTTTTAATGTCCTTTGTTCCAGATATTATTTAAAAATAAAAAAATATAATTACACTTGACTAGGAGTATCTATTATTTAATGGTCAAAATACATCAATTAAAATCCATTAAACAAGAATATCACAATTCATTTTTATTTAAAAATTAAAATCAACTTTCTTTTATTTCTTTAAAAATCTATAATGCATGTTTGAAATAATATATCTAAAGGAAAGATTAATACATTTGTTATTTCTGAAACAGAAGCAAACACAAAAGTAATTTCCTCATTATATAAGTCAGTATAGGCAACTGTAATTTATACAACAAAGGCTTGGTACTAAGTGATTCCTATAAACAACCTGAAAATGTCAAAGGCATTTTCGCTACTCTATAGATGAAGATATTGAGGCTTAAAATGTTTTTGAAAATTGTTCAATGTTAGTGGTTGAACTAAAACCTAACTGTGTCTAAAGTCAACATGTTCTGTGATGACCTACACGGCCCAGAGACGTGCTCTATATAATGCTGCATGAATTCCTGAAAAATGTGAATACCACACATTGTGTAAGCACAGTAGTTCAGAGGAACAGAAGCTTGTTCCTAACAAATGATTTTCAGTAAATACACATCTGGCTTTTCAAGTAAACTTGTGCAAGAAAAGAAGGAATTTGCCTTTTCACCCTCTTATATTTGATAGATGTTGTATCCAGGCTTCTTTATCTTGAAGTTAAGTTATTATACGCTTTCAATGCAGTAAATTCAAGAAATAATGACTTTAAAATATTTTATTGATTCATTTTCAAGCAGAGAGAGAGAGAGAGAGAGAGAGAGAGAGAGAGAGAGAGAGAGAGAGAGAGAGAGAGAGAGAGCACCAGGGCCACCACCTTGTGGGTCTGGCTTATGTGGGTCCTGGGGAATTGAACCCGGGACCTTAGTCACTGGAGGCAAGTGCCTTAACCACAGAACAATCTCTCCAACCAGATAATGACTTTAAAATGATACAAAGAATATAATTTTAGGTTTAAAGGAGAGCCCAGAGGAGGACAGCATGCAGACAAGGTCTGTTAGAAGTCCAGAGAAAAAACTCAATAGAGTTCCAGCTGTCAAGAGGGGAAGATGACAGAACATCTCCAGTAGCAATACAGAATCAGAATTTTGAAAAGCATCATGGGAAACATGCAGGGTCCATCCCAGAGCCACTGGTCGTTCTGAGGAGCTCTCATTCCCAGGGAGACATTACCATCATCATGCTGAGAACAGAGCTCAGAAACTTTGCGCTGTATTCTTAAGTACTTTATTTTTGGAACTCAATTGATCCATTTTGATTTTTCTTATTTTACTTCATTTCATATTTTCAGTGAGCACACAGACTTTTAAGTTTCATTTTGGCATTTCAATGAAAATAAGTTACATATGCATAATGAATAGAATAAATTATAGAATCTTCAAGACAATGGATGGATCTGGAAAGAATTACATCCAACCAAGTGTCCCAAACCCTGAAAACTGAAAACTGTACGTGGACTCTAGCTTGTAATGTCTATAGTTATGTATGTATGTAAGTATGTATGTAAAGAGGCCAAATGAGGGTGATACCTCAAAAAAGAACAGACATTAAAATGAAAATAAAAGAGCACAGGAGGACAAAAATTGTACATGGCATCCAAGGAGGGAAGAGAGATTTTGGTAGACACTCTTTCCTCTCTGCTCTTCACCAGAACTGTGGTGAGAACCTAATTTAAAAGGCCCCTCATGAGTTGGTGACTTGGTGTTCCCAGACCTTCCATGAAACACACTTCAGGAAAACTCAAAGCATGTGTCATATAACTATATCCACACCTGCCTAGCAGAAAATCTCTAGACTTTGGGGAAGAAATTTTCCATTCGGACCCATGGTAAGTATACAGTGAGTAGTAACCTAGTCATACTCAGTGTGTAGGGGTCAGAGACACAGGTTCTAACAACAGGTCAATCAGGGGCTGGGCCAGAATGTATGGCCAGGCTGAACTCCTAAAGGACCCTTTGGAAGTGCGACAGGCATCTTTGTTCCATTCTGTGAAAGACTGCTCACTGAGACCAACACCTGAATCCCAACCTTGACATCCCAAAGGACTGTTCAGAGACAAGGGCAGAATTGGCAAGCTGAATGTGTCACTAGTGTCTGTGACGTGTCCTTTTGGGGACTGCCCACTGATGGAATCAGCATCTATCTCTTCCTCACAGAGTGACAGACACCCTGAGGGCTGAGAAAGGAGTGAGGAAAAACCAAAATCAGGCAGGATGGTGTTCAGATTACACCAAGGCCAATTCAGCATGCCGGCTCCCCCTCCCTCTCCTTTCATCTTTGATTTTCTCTATTTGATCCCAAATGGACTGTGGTACTCTGCTAATGAGGCATGGAGGATGTAGGGTTTGCTGAGTCTGGCAGGCTTCTGGGACAGTCTCCTCCTGATAAGGAAGTTGAGGCAAAGTCGGAGGGTCCCTGTAAATCTTAGCAATCCTGAAAACTCCAAAGCCCCTAGGCAGGCCACAGCTGTCCCCTAGATAAGATAAGCAGATCAAAGCCTAACTTATTCCAACTGCAAATAACAAACCTAAACAATAGGTTTCATTTCCTCTGCTAACATCACCATTCTATCCATGTATAGAGTCACGTAGCCCCCTCCATTTATCTATGTAAATTAGGATATGGCCCCTACCAATCAGACTCATGAGATGCCCACAGATCTTGCTTCCTATGCTTCTACCTCTGACTTTTCCCTATATAAACAACTGTTATCTACCAATAAAATGAGAATTGCCCACTGCCACATTCTCCCAAGAGTCTCATCTCTCGTTCGGCTCACAGCTGTTCCAAGCCGCTGCTCACCCAGCTCCCGTTGGTGAACGGGGAGTTGATGCGCCTGCAACCCCCTAAGTAACCCACGGACCCAGAATGGACTATAGAATATGTCGCTATACCTGAAAGCAGCACATATAAGTCAGGGCTACAAGCAGTCTTTGGCCGCTCCTTTGCTGTGACAATTGAACATGCAACTGAAGCTGCCCTGTCCTCTGCCCAGTTAGAATTGACCTGTGTAGCAAAGGAATTTGTCATGGTTTGATCCAGGTGTCCCCCACAAACAATTGAATGTGTTCTGATAGATCGATCCTCAGCTGATGGCAGTTTGGGTTTTACAACCTTGATGAAGCTGTGTTGTCAGGGGCGGGCTTATGGGGATATAAGCCAGCTTCCCCTTGCCAGAGTTTGGCACATCTTCCTGCCACTGTTTTCAGTGCTGTGGCAGAGGTGATGTCCAGCCCTCTGCTCATGCCATCGTTTTCCCTGCCAGGATGGAGTCTCCCATCGAGTCCATAAGCCAAATAAACCCATTCCTCCACAAGCCGCTTTTGCTTGGGTTCTTTCTGCACAGCAACTAGAAAGCTGACCTCAACAGTTTTGGTACCAGGACGTGGGGTCATCTGTTGCTGCTGGAACCCTGATCTTGTGGCTTTGGTTTTCTGGAAGTGATCTACAGGAGGAATGTGGAAGGACTTGAAATCTCGGCCTAAGAGATGCCTCGCAGTGTTGTAAGTACAGCATATTGGATCATTCTGGTCAGAGTTGAAAGACCTGAATGTATTGAGAACTATGGACTGTGAGGTTTGGCTTATGAGGGGGAGAAAGAACTTTGTCAGGACTGTGCCAGAAGCAGTTTGCGTGAGAGGCTTGCTGCGTTCTGCCTGCCTGTGTCCTGGGAACCTGTGCAGGGTTGCTTGATGTAAAGATGGACTGGCGTGAGCAGATGGAGATGGCACAGAAAGAAAGATCTTTGGGTCGAAACTGCTGCCCGTTCACCTGCAATTGTTTGAGAAATGAAAACCATTGAGAT
>PVHP010002581.1:0-73623 GCA_004024765.1 Zapus hudsonius
AGCAAGTCAGTGATTCTGGAGGGAGACCGAGAACATTCCTCAGGGGCTCAAATTCCAGTGGATTTGTCTGAGCTCAAGGAATATTCTCTCTTTCCTGGCCAGGTGAGATTGGAGGAGCCTGCACAAGGATGCACACAGGCTATTTATACCTACGAGTGGTTGCCCTGCTTCTTCTTTTTTTGGTAACTTTTTATTGACAGCTTCCATAATTATAGACAATAAACCAAGATAATTCCCTCCCCACCCCTACTTTCCTCCTCTCAAATCCACCCTTCATCATATCTGCTCCCACTCTCAATTAGTCTCTTGTTTTGGTGTCATCAACTTCTATTATGAAGGTCTCGTTTAGGTAGCGTCAGGCAATGCAAGGTCATGAATATCAAGGCCATTTTGTGTCTGGAAGACTGCATTGCAAAAGTCCTACCCTTCCTTTGGTTCTTAGAGTCTATCTGCCACCTCTTTGCAATGGCCTTGGAAGGTGTGATTAGAGTTGTCTCAGTCCTGAACTCAGTCCACCATCACTTCTCAGCACTATGGTGCCTTTTGAGTCATCCCAGTGGTCACTGTCATCTGAAAGAGAAGCTACTCTGGCCAAAAGTGAAAGTAGCATTAATATATGGGTATAAAGATTTTAAAAGGTGCTTGTAGCTGGGCATGGTGGTACACACCTTTAATCCCAGCACTCAGGAGGCAGAGTTAGGAAGATCAGGTGAGTTCGAGCCACCCTGAGACTACATAGTGAATTCTAGGTCAGCCTGGGCTAGAGTGAGACCCTACCTCAAAAAAACAAAAAATAATAATAAAATAAAAAAATGCTTGTAAGGCAGTTTGGTGGGCATAATGTGTTTAGCCAGACAGCAGCAGGCACTACTCCCCTAGGGTTTGTGACCTCCCCTGCCATATACTTTTTACTAGGTCTTCAGTACCAGGCATGTATTCCTTCCTTTGGAGTGGGCTTCCAGTCCAATTAGAGAGCAGTTAGTTTCCCCCATAACAGACATGCCACTATTGCCCCATTTGGCCTGACTGGCCCATCTTAAGGCTTGCAAGGCCCACTGCTGTTTACCACTGTTGATGATTTCTCTCTCCCATAGGGCTGCATTCAGCATAGCTTTTTCCAGTCTTGTCATCTGGTTAATAGGGAGGAAGTTTCTAGCTCAGCTCCAGCTTGATTTCCCAGTGACCTGCAGTCCAAGCATGTGTGGTCTTTAGCAATAAGGTCTTCTCATTCTAGTGGGCCTTGGCAATGGCCTATAATGTTTTAGGGACTTCAGGAACCTCCCTGGCCAACAACTCACTGTTGGGTATCCCATCTCTGGCACTGAAATTTTTCTAGTAACAATCTATGGCTTTTGGGTGTGCCATTAGCCAAAGAAGTAGGTTTCCATATAGTTTATTCTTAACCTCTTAAATTTTGATTAACCCTCTTCCTACTCTTCCTTTACTCAATCCTGTCCTCTGACCCCATTTAGACCATTGCACACTCAGTATTCTGTTCATCTACTTACATATATACAATCTCTCCTCCCTCTCTCTTTTTTTTTTTTTGGTTTTTTGAGGTAGGGTCTCACTCTAGCCCAGGCTGACCTGGAATTCACTATGTAGTCTCAGGGTGGCCTTGAACTCACGGCAATCCTCCTACCTCTGCCTCCCAAGTGCTGGGATTAAAGGAGTGCACTACCACGCCCAGCTCCTCCCTCTCTTATTCCCCATTTCTAGCTTACTGGCCTCTACTACTGACTTTAACGTTTACGTTTGTTGCTAAGATCCACATATGAGAGAGAATATGTGGCATTTGGATTTCTGGGCCTGGGTTACTTCACTTAGTATAATCCTTTTTTTTTTTTTTTTTGCTTTATTGAGGTAGTGTATCACACTAGCCCAGGCTGACCTGGAATTCACTATATAGTCTCAGGTTAGCCTTGAATTTACAGCGATCCTCTTACCTCTGCCTCCCGAGTGCTGGGATTAAAGGCGTGCACCACCACGCCCGGCTGAGTTCCTCTTTTTCTGAATCCTCACCAGCATTTATTGTCACTTTTTTTGTTTTGTTTTGTTGTTGTTGTTTTTTGTTTTGGTTTTTCGAGGTAGGGTCTTGCTCTAGTCCAGGCTGACCTGGTCATTTGTATTCTTGATGGTAGACATTCTGTTAGGAATGAAATGGCATTTCAAGGTAGTTTTAATTTGCATTTCCCTGTTGGTTTCATTTTGATTTCATAAAATGTAGCTGTATAGATCCACTGTCTTTGGAGTTCTAATTTTGGCTCTAGGTCCAACTGCCCAGGTTCAGATCCCAGCTCCACCCCATGAGGTATGTGGCTGTGGGAAAGGTATTTAACCTTCTAAGCCACAGTGTCTTCATCTGTAAAATGAAATAATAACTCTTACCTCATAGGAGTATGTTGTGAGAATTACATCATTTGTGCAGAGCATAATTGTAACTCCTAGAGCCCCCTTAATTTGCTTTCTGGAAAAATGCCCTAAGTTTATTACTGGATCCAGTTTGTTACTGGATCCTCTTTAACTGCATTGCAATAATTTCTTCCAGACCTCTCATTTGTCTCCCCTGTTTAGCAATCTTCTCGTGTTTCTTGTCTTTCAGGTTGTAATTATGGAAGGACTCAACACTACTGGTAGAAAGCTTATTGCCACCAAACTCTATGAGGTACAGCATGGGCCCCTCCTCCAGTCCATGTTTGCTCAAGGCACATTGTGTGCAGTTCTGTGTCCTAGAAACTGGTTCTTTTCAAGAGCTGTTAGTCATTCCCATCCCTAGAGTGAAACTCTACCTCTAGGCTATAAGCAGGCAAATTTTCTACAGAGGGCCAGACAGCAAATATTCTAGACTGGCCGGGCGTGCGCCACCACGCTTTTAATCCCAGCACTCCGGAGGCAGAGGTAGGAGGATCACCATGAGTTCAAGGCCAACCTGAGACTATATAGTGAATTCCAGGTCAACCTGGGCTAGAGTGAGACCCTACCTCAAAAAAAAAAAAATTCTAGACTAACTCTGTGTCTGACTCAGCTCTGCCATTATGGTGACAGAGCAGCAGAGACAATTTGTAAACAAATGATTGCTTGAGTTTCAAGAAAAACTTTTTTTTTTAAAGCAGGTTTCAAGGTAAGGTCTCACTCTAGCCCAGGCTGACCTAGAACTCACTCTGTAGTTCTAGGCTGGCCTTGAACTCATGGAGATCCTACTACCTCTGCCTCCTGAGTGCTGGGATTAAGGGCATATGCCACCACGCCTTGCAAAACATTTTTTAAATTATTTTTTAACATTTTTTATTGATAGCTTCCATAATTACAGATTATAAACCATTATGATTACCTCTTCTACCCTCCCCCATCTCTCTCTCTCTCTCTCTCAATCTCTGTTTCAGTGTCATATTTTCCTCCCATTATGTGTAGATATTATCAGGCACTGTGAAATTATAAATATCAAGGCAATTTTGTGTCTAGAAGTTTGCATTGTAAGCTGTCCTACCCTTCCTATAGCTCTTTACAATCTTTCTGCCAACTCTTTCGCAATAGACCCTGAGCCTCAGGAATTGTGATAGAGATGTCCCAGTGCTGAACACTCCACTGTCATTTCTTCTCAGCATTTTGGTGTCTTTTGCATTATCTCAGTGTTCACTGCCATCTGAAAAAGAGAAGCTTCTCAAGCCAGAAGTGAGAGTAGCATTATTACTTGGATATGCTCATTTTAAAAAAAAAGTGCTTGTAAAGCAGATTGGTTGCCATAATATGTGCATTTAGCCAGACAGCAACAGATGTTACTCCCCTGACCTCACCCACTATAGGGGTCTTCAGTACCAGGCATGTATTACCTCCAGTCCAATTAAAGAGCAGTTGGTTTCCCCCACAATAGATGTGCCACCATTGCATCAGTTGGTACATTTGGCCTGGATGGCCAGTCCTTAAGGCTTGCAAGGTCCACTGCTGTTCACCACCAATGATGATGACTTCTCTCTCTCATAAGGCTGCATGCAGCCATGGCTTTTACCAGCTTTTTGTCTAAAAATATTTTTATTTATTTAAGAGCAGGGGCGCACACACACACACAGAGATTATGGGCACACCATGGTTTCCTGCCATTTCAAATGAACTCATAGATGCATGTACCACTTTGTGCACATGGCTTTATATGGGTACTGGGGAATTGAACCCCAGGCCAGCAGGCTTTTGCAAGCAAGCACTTTTAACCTCTGAGACACCACCTTAGCCTCCAATAAAACTTTGTGAAAATGGCTGCAGCCAGATTTGGCCTCAGGTTGTAGTTTACCTGTGTTTGCTCCAGGCAACAGTGTCCCACAGGTTTCCTTAGAACTCCAGGAAGAGTAGCAGTTCTCCCTCCTCAACCAGAAGCATGCTTGTCACTAGGTGCTTTATTAGAGTCTATTAGTGACTTCTCATTGCCGGGGCTGCTTTGCTTCTTGGAGCTGTTTAGAAGAGTGGTGGGTCTTTTTCACCCTGGGCTATGAGCTTCTAAGAAGACATGGAGATTCGCCATTCTCCTCCTCACCCATGTTCTGTGCTCTCACTGCAAACCCTCAGAGCTCAGCCCTTACCAGAACAATGCTAGAGCAGTACTCAGCTGAGCTTCTCTCCTGTTTTCAGGGCGTGCCGCTTCCCTTTCATCAGCCCACTGAGGAGGATGAAGGTAAGTTTTGATTCAAACATTGTTTTGCCAACCATGAGGGTGGTGGACAAAGTTGCAGGACTATAGCTCACGGGCCCACAGAAGCTGTGAATGCTGGGTAGGAGGGATACGGCTGGTCATTGGGCTCATACGCCCTTGTCCAATAAATAGTCGGTGGGTCTGAATCTCCCAAGCATTTTTAATGTTGTCGCTTGGGCTCTGCTGACACAAGGTGTCCCTTAAGGACGCCTATTTGCTGAGCATGGTGGTGTTTGTTTGTTCTTTGCAAGGTAGGGTCTGGCTCTAGCCCAGGCTGACCTAGAATTCACTATGTAGTCTCAGGGTGGCCTCAAACTCATGGTGATCCTCCTACTTCTGCCTCTGGAGTGCTAGGAGGTGGGGCATGACAGGGTCTCTTGCTGCTATAAACAAACACCAGATACATGTGTCACTTTTTTGTCTCTGACTTTACATGGATACTGGAGAATTGAACTCAGGTTAGCAGGCTTTGCAAGCAAGTGCCTTTTAACTGCTAAGCCATGTCCCCAGCTCCTCTAAACATTTTTGTAAGCAAAGTAGAGCACTGATAAAGATTATCAATAAATGCCAACACTGGCCTAGTGCCAGCCCCCTATATACTTCAGTATTGTGTGCAATTATTCTTGGAGGTGACCTAGAATCAAATGAAATTTGGGAGTTTATGACATTCTGCACTGTTTCAGAAAATATGTATGTGTATTGGGGCAAAAAGTAGTATGGTGATACTAGATCAAGTACTCAGGAAACAATTAACATGGCTGAGGTGCCAGGAGCGTGAGTTCTGGGCCAGGGAAGCTTTTGGAAGCAGTAGATTGTTAAGCATATTTTTTTGTACACACAGTTCATCCAGGCACTCATAAAAATACAAGATAAGATGTGGACCTCACCCTGCCGGTACTGTGTTCTGGAGCTCACATCCCCTATGGGCAAATCAGAACCAAGCTTAACATTGTGCCATGCCCTACCTCCATGTGAGACTTCCCCTTCCTCACTCAGTTCATGGTGTTACTGCTGTGGTAAACTGAGTAACATGTATCCCACCCCCACCCCATTCTGAGGACCTGTAAATATATTACATTATATAGTCAAAAGGATTTTGCTTGTGTAAGTTTAAGACCTCAATAAGGGGATTATCCCAGTGGGCTGAATATAATCCATGGGTCTTTATAAGAGAGGATGGCAGGAGGATCAGAGTCCCAGAGCAGAAACAGTGGAGGCTGGGCCATGAACCAGGAAATACTGGAAACCTCTAGAAGCCAGAAAGGCAAAGAAACAGATTCTCCCCTAAAGACTCCAGAAGCAGTGCAGGCCTGCTGACACCTGGATGGTAGGACTTCTGATCTCTAGAATTTTAAGACAGTGCTTTTGGTTGTTTTTAATTTTTTTCCCCCTAGGTTTCTTTTTGTTTTGTTTTGTTTTTATTTTGTTTTGTTTTTCAAGGTAGGCTCTCCTTCTATCCCAGGCTGATCTGGAGTTCACTATGTAGTTTCAGGCTGGCCTCCAACTCATGGCAAACCTCCTACCTCTGCCTCCCAAGTTCTGGGATTAAAGGTGTGCGCCACCATGCCCGGCTTTTTTCTGTTTTGAGGCAGGGTCTCATGGAATCCCACTTTTACCTCTCAAAAGTGCTGAGATTACAGGCATATGACACCATGCCTAGTTTATGCAATGCTGAGGAAGGATCCCAGGGCTTTGTGCATGCTAAGAAAGCACTCCAATTGGATTATATCCCCAACCAACTAATTTCTTTTAAATCACAAGTTTTAATAATTTGTTATGGCCCCAATAAGGATTAAGTAATGCAGCCATATGTCAGGAAGCTTTTTGTTGTTGTTGTTGATCAAGCCATAGAAACTGTTCAAACTAAAGAAAAAGAATTTATTGGAGAAATTAGTTCTCAGAGTAGCCAGAAACCCAATTGTAGGGCCAGGATACAGGCCTGGCATCTTTAATGTCCAAGTAGCAGGAATTCCCATCAGGGATTCCAGGCACCTTGGTTGGCTCCATGCTTTCTTCTGTTCTTGGACAGTTTTCTTGAGATTCATGTCTCTAGGAAAACGGGAATGGCCTAAACCAGGTCATGCTGCATGGCTGGACACCTAACTCTTACATTACCCCCAGACTCAGGAGAGGCTGGTTCTCTGAAAGGAGAGCAGCGGCTATTATAGAAAGGCTGGTGTAGATGGATGTGGTGACATACACCTTTAGTCCCAGCACTTGTGAGGCAGAGGTAGGAAGATCACCATGAGTTCGAGTTCACCCTGAGACTACATAGTGAATTACAGGTCAGCCTGGGCTAGGGTGAGACCCTACCTCAAAAAAAAGGGGGGGGGAGGAAGGAGGGAGGGAGGAGGATGGATTGAGAGCAACACATGCCCTATACCTGGCCCCCAGTATCTATTTTCTAACCCAGCCTACCTTTCTGGGTCTCTGTTCCCCATATTCTTCCACCTGAACCATCTGATGGGCCCAAACTGAGCTTCTTGTACCTGTCTTCCTTTGCTCCTAGAAAATTTTTCAAAGTATGGGCACATCTCACAGTGGTAAAGTCTTCCCTGATTGCCAGTGTCCTCATGTTTCCTGGGTACCCTGCTGGGGAAGTGTCTATTGCAGCTCTCCTTACTCAAAGCTGCCTACGCCCTCTCCCTGATGGAGTAAAGTTCTTGGAGGGCAAGGGTAAATCCCGTGGCATGTTCCTCGATGCCCTTCCCTCTCCCTCCATCCCAATGTCAGTTCTCTTCAAGACCTTGCATCCTTTCCATCTTAGATTTTGAGCAAACCATGGTCTTAGTTGCCTGTGGACCATATACCACATCTGACAGCATCACATATGATCCCCTGCTTGACCTGATCACCATCATCAACCATGACCGGCCGGATGTCTGCATCCTGGTAAGAGGTCTCCTGAGACAGCTGTGTGGAGGGAGGCACCAGTGAGAAAATTGGAATCAACCTTAGAAAAGGATTTTAATGGGCCGGGCGTGGTGGCGCATGCCTTTAATCCCAGCACTCGGGAGGCAGAGGTAGGAGGATCACTGTGAGTTCAAGGCCACCCTGAGACTACATAGTGAATTCCAGGTCAGCCTGGGCTAGAGTGAAACCCTACCTCGAAAAACCAAAAAAAAGAAAAAAAGAAAGAAAAGGATTTTAATGTTATTTCTAAATATTTATGAAACATCAGTATGTCAGTCTTTGTTGTTTTGTCTGTCATTACCCCCCCCCCCCCAGTAGGGTCTCACTCTAGTCCAGGCTGACCTGGAATTCACTATGAAGTCTCAGGCTAGCTTTGAATTCACAGTGATCCTCCTACCTCTGCCTCCCTAGGACTGCACCACCATCCTGGCAAAATGTCGATCTTTAGTTTTTTTTTTTTTAAGTATCTGGGCTAGAGAGATGGTTAAAGCTGCTTGCTTGCAAAGCCTGACAGCCTGGGTTCAGTTCTCCAGTACCCATATAATGCCAGATGTACAAAGTAGTACATATATCTGGAGTTCGTTTGCAATGGCAAGAGGCCATGGTACACCCATTCATATTCTCTCTCACTCACTCGCTTGCTTGTTCTCTGCTTTCAAATAAATCAGTAAAAAATTTTTTTTTAATTAGTTTAGGCCAGGCATGGTGGCAACATGCCTTTAATCCCAACACTTGAAAGGCAGAGATGGGAGGATCACTGTGAGTTCAGGCCAGCCTGGGACTACAGATGAGATCCTGTTCAGCCTGGGCTAGAGTGAGACCCTACCTTGAAAAATAAAAAAATAAAGTATTTAATTCATAATCTGCATTTCTGGAGAAGTACCCATGATCTAGAGCCTTCAACAAATCTAGGTGTCCAACATTTATGCCCTTCACTTATTCTGCAGCATTCTTGCTCTGTCTCATTTCTCTGACCTTAGAGCTCATCTCTTTGTGCTCAGAATATTGTTAGTATGGTAGTCTGTTGCTAGATGTAGAAAGTCAGAAGAAAAAAAAAAGCTCAGTGTCTTAGGGGTCAATGGTAGGGGTTATAGAGTCCCGAAAGCCTCTCTTGGAGCTCAAGGCTCCTGAGAAATTGGCTAGGCACCCCCGCCCCATCTGCTCACTGTCCCAGGCTCTCCAAGCAGCATTGGAGGGCAGATGGACCCTGGGTAGAGAACTACTAGGAGAGGCTGGCTGAAGGTGTTTGCCTGCCTTGTGGTTGATTCTGATGTGTTCTCTTTCTCCTCCTTGGTTTGTTTGCAGCTTGGGCCTTTCCTGGATGCGAAGCATGAACAGGTGGAGGTAAGCGCCTGAGGGGTGGGAAAGCAGGGTATTGTTGAACTCTTGCACCCAGTTCCCAGACTCACTTTTATTTATTTATTTATTCATTCATTTATTTGCAAGCAGAGAGAAAGAGAGAGAGAGAATATGAATGTGCACTCCAGGGCCTCTAGCCACTGCAAACAAATTCCAGACCCATGCACCACTTTGTGCATCTAACTTTACATGGGTACTAAGGAAACAAATCAGGGTCATTAGGCTTTTCAGGCAAGCACCTTACCTGCTGAGCCATCTCTCTAGCTCCAGACTAACTTTTTTGGGTGGGAGGGTGGATTCTAGGTAGGGTCTTGCTGTTGCCCAGGCTGACCTGGAATTCACTATGTAATCTCAAACTCACAGTGATCTTCCTACCTCTGCCTTCCAAGTGCTGTGATTAAAGGAGTGTACCACCACAATTGCCTCAGGCTCACTTTATTTTCATCTTTTGGAGTTTATCTGCATCTGCAACAAGCCTAAACTAATGGTGGCTATCCAGAAAAACTGTCACTGGCCAGTTTAAACATATACCTTGGATTTTCCAGGCATGGTGGCACACACCTTTAATCCCAGCACTGGAGAGGTAGAGGTAGGAGGATTGCTGTGAGTTTTAGGCCAGCCTGAGACTACATAGTGAATTCCAGGTCAGCCTGGGCTACAGTGAGACCCTACCTCAAAAAAAAAGAAGAAGAAGAAGATGAAGAAAATGAACACCAGGCATCTGCTTCTAAATCTGTCTCCTTTTCTTGCCTGCAGAACTGCCGACTGACAAGTCCATTCGAAGACATTTTCAAGCAGTGCCTGCGAACAATTATTGAAGGAACAAGAAGGTCAGAATTCCAAATGTTGGACACAACCTGGAGTTAGGTTCTTCCAGGCCATTCCAGTAGGAAACTAAAGCTGTTTAAAAGTAATGGTAATTCCTGTCCTTTTCATCCTTTTGAACTAAGGGATCGATCTGATAGAACCCTTGAACTTCAGGTGCTCAGACACGTGGTGAAGAGGCATCTTTGTAAATCAGAGATAAACACACTTGAAAGGAAAATGTTAAAAACATTCTCTTTCCTTCTTTCTTCCTCTTCTTTACTTCCTTTGTAAACTGGTATTCCAGTTTATAAAGGGGAATATTCCCAGCAATTGATAAAATCCAAGGAGAGGCCCCAAACCTCTCCTCGCACAAGGGAGTGTTTTGGGATGAGCCCAAGTTTGTTCCCTGAGGCAGAGCTTCCCCATAGTAAGTGGGCCACTGCCAAGGGCTAGAGCAATGGCTGAATCTTGAATCCTTGCCATAGCTTAGTGGACAGGACTGTGAAAGGCCACGACGGTGCTATCAGAGCTGTGCAGTTCTCATGTAAGAGGGCCTCACGCTCACGCTTCCAGGAAGAGTCTAAAGCTAGACACAGCGACGGTCAGGAACCACCTTGGTCCTATCCCTTTCCTCTGCAGCCAACTCTGAAAAAATGAAATAGTGGAGCTGGATGTGGTGGGCCAGGCATTTAATCCCAGCACTAGGGGGGCTGAGGTAGAAGGATTGCTGGGAGTTTCAGGTCAGCCTGGGCTAGAGAGAAATTAAAACAAAACAAAGACAGACAGACAGACCAAAAAAAGAAATGAAATTGCAGTAGTGGGAGATCTCCTGGGATTTGCTTGCCTGTAGCTGATCTCCTAACAAACATTCCTGAAGCTAAGCTTTAAAAACAAGCCTATAACAAAGGTGGTTTTTCGACAAGTTGTATCATCTTTGGCCTTTTGCGTGAGAACAGATCCCAGGTTGATTAGTTGTAATACAACCCTCTAGGGCAGCCGGAGCCGCTGTGGTAGGCCTTGGTCTAAGTAAGGAGCAGCCCTCAACTACCTCCATCCTCTCCCCTCTCCCTCCCTCATATGGAGGGTTGCAAGTGCCTTCCCTCTTCCCAAGATCTGTTGGGACCACCATTGGACCTCATGAGACCTGCAGGGTGGGAGAATGCTGAGAATTCCCTGGTAAATAACCCCCAAAACAGGAATAGATTACAGCCCCCATAGCTGGCTGGTGCTTTTACTGTGTGGTTGGGTTCTGATTTGGGTTCCCTACCCCATGTGGCAGTGACATCAGTGACACAAACAAAGAACAGACCGGGCATTGTCACCCTGGGGGTGGGTGCCCAGCACTACCAGGCACTTTCATCTGTGTCCAGTGTGTGCTATTCGGCAGGGGAGTGGCCCCACCTGCCAGAAGCAGTATATAAATGGTGCTTGGCTGAAGAATTTTTTTCTTCCCAAGAAGTCAGAAATGCAGAGCCCTCTGCTCATTTATTATAGAAGCCAGAACCACCAAGGAAGCAGCAGAGCCCAAGAGAGCTCCCTGTGCTTGAGAGTCAGCAGTGAGACCCTCCCACATGATGCATGAAGTTGTGCAATGCTGCACATAGCTGGAATTTTCTTTCTGACCCCTCCCCCTTGAGCCAGTCTCTAATCATGAGCTGGAGGGCTGTTCCTTAACCATTGCTCTTCCAAAGCCTACCCTGGACATCGTTAGGTCCCAGTCCTTTGTGTCCTCACAGATTTCAATCCCTTGGGACCTGGAGCATAGATTGAGCCATTCAAGTTACCCCCACCCCCAGCCTGTTTATCAGACTGTAGCACCCAAATGGTGGACTTGGACAATTACAGGGAAGTCCGTGTCAAGGGGATTATAATATGCAAAGTATCTTGGTCTCAAGATTCTGGTTTTCTGTTGAGTAGGCATGATGAACAGTCACCAGAGTGACAAGTCACCAACAATTTTTGATCATGTGTCAAGTCCCTGTGCCTGATCCCAGGAGGGTCACAACAGTTGAAGCCAGAGAAGGAAAGGGCTTCAATTGAGAGCTCCTGGGGGGTTTCAGACATGCTCCCACAGCAACACTTTCCGTCTGTTTGGTTTGTAATAGACCTCTCTGCCAAGGACAGCTAGGGAACCAAGGAAACAGGGGTTTTTCCCTTCCCTTATTGTGTATAGCTGGGGAAAACAAACAGTTGGTCCAGGAGCACAGCTTTCTTCATGTTGTGGCCCCAGAGATCCTGCTCTGTGTGCATCACATGAAACATCTGAAGTCATCTCTGCTGTTGCTATGAGGTTGTGCTTTCACTTTGGTCAGCTGAGTAGCACACACAGGATTCCCAACATGAATGTATGTTGGGGGTAGAGTGGCAAAGGGAAGCCCAGCATGTTTCCCATCCTTCATATGGCTGACATCCAGAAACAGTGGACAGTAGTTGGCTGTCCAAGAGGTCTTTGGTTTGATCTTCAGAATGGGAGGGCAGCGCTGGGGAATTGAATCCAGGCCATCAGGCTTAACAAGCAAGCGCCTTTAACCATGGAGCCATCTCTCCAGCCCACCCTCTGTCTTTTAATGGAGTCAGTCTTCCACTGTAACTCCAAGGCGGTGACTGTTCACATCCTCATCTGTCTAAATTTGCCAGGTCTCAGTTCTTAAGCTGTCCTTAAACTTGTGGCACCCCTGCCTCAGCCTTCCTCCCAAGTGCCAGGATTATAGATGTGCACCCACCATTCCCAGCCCTGGGTCTCAATTTTCTTCTTCCCTTTTTCTACCAAACACTAGTTCTCTGCCCTCAGTGGAATGCCACATGGAGCAAGGGATGGTGTGTCCTGAGCCATGTGGGCCAGATCAAGCTGGATGTGTGTGCGTGACCAAGCTGTTTGGGGACAGTATTCAGAGACAGTGGAGTGCTGTTCCAAGTCTCCCCCAGAGGAGTATATGATATATGAAGGAAACACACCTTGAAGCCTCTGCCCAGCTTTTCTGACTCCCCGCGCTCACTCACTTTCTCCTGCTTGTGTGTTGGTGAAACAGCTCCGGCTCCCACCTTGTCTTTGTCCCATCCCTGAGGGACGTGCACCACGAGCCCGTGTATCCACAGCCACCTTTCAGCTACTCCGAGCTGCCTCGAGAGGACAAGAAGGTACGGCTGCCCAGTGGGTGAGGGTACAGAGGCCTTCTCAGGCATCCACAGCCTGGCTTCTAAACTCCTGTTTCCAACAGGCAGAAATGGCTACTAGTTTGCTACAGGTGGATTGGCATCTCTGAGTGGTCCCTCCAGCTTTCATGGGAGAGAAGATTCCAGTTGCTCTATAAAAATACTCATGTAAGCCTGTTCTGGTTTTAGCGGGTGCGGTTTGTGTCAGAGCCCTGCAGCCTTTCCATAAATGGAGTGATCTTTGGCTTGACTTCTACAGACCTGCTCTTCCACATGGGGGCCGAAGAGATCAATAGGTAAGAAACATACTCCAAACCAGCAAGCTGACGGCTGGCTCCCTGCATCCTGGCCCTGTCAGCACCAAGACACCACATGGTTGCGCCTTACAGTGTCTGGACCAGGGAATCCTGAGAGCCACACTGTGTGCCAAAAACTTTGCCCTCCCACTTTTTTTTTTAATCTACAAGCACCCTCCTCCCAAAAAAATGTCTACTGCTTCTACAATTCATAGCCCTTCATCCCATGGGGTGTTCCACTGAGCCCACTGTGGAGGGCCCTTAGTGAATTGAGGACAGGGAGGAAGGAATTGGGGGTACCAACACAAGACTTGTTCATACAGAGTTTCTACTTGTTTTTTTTTTTTTTTTTTTTTTTTTTTTTTTTTTTGGTTTCTCGAGGTAGGGTCTCGCTCTAGCCCAGGCTGACCTGGAATTATCTATGTAGTCTCAGGGTGGCCTTGAACTCATGGCAATCCTCCTACCTCTGCCTCCCGAGTGCTGGGATTAAAGGCGTGCGCCACCACGCCCAGCCAGAGTTTCTACTTATTAACAATAAAAGAATTTGCAAGCAGAGAGAGAATGAACTGCAAATGCATGCGCCACTATACATCTGGTTTATGTGGGTACTAGGGAATTGACCCCGGTCATTAGGCTTTGCAGGCAAGTGCCTTGACTGCTGTGCCATCTCTCCAGCCTCAACTTTGGCCCTTTGAGTCTGTATCCTGGGAGCAGTCAGCTGCATTTATTCGCATCACTTCTTTATAGTGTCTGAGACCCTGAAGAACCATGACTGGTCTCTCTTTGTCCTTAGCATTCAGTCACAGAAATGTGTTCTCCTATCTACTCCTGTTTTCTTCACCTTCCCAGTTTGTGACCTGAGCAAGTGGGTGTTCCTCTTTGTAGAGAGTGAGCCTGGAAGTTACCAGAACAGTGAACGTGTAGTCCACAGAGAATCAGCCTCAACCTGATATGGTGCTTAGGTTTAGACGGTTCTTCTGCCCTCCTGGAAAGGAAGTAGCCGAGTGAGTCAGAAGTTCAGTGTGATGGGTGTGTGCTTTTGGCTAAGGTTTGAGACGTGGGGTCAGCCAGCTGAGTGTGGCCTCATGATGGTGCCGAGATTGCGTTCTCTTACACAAAAGGGTGCTGGTCTTCCTTGATTCTGATTTCCATTCCTCTTCTCTTTTCCTCTCAGCCCAATGCCCTCCACTTCTTGCTGTGGGTCCCAAAGCCTCCTGGAGGTTTTCTCCTAGAACTATGTCTCTGCTATTTAGCTGCTCTTTGACTAAATTCTTGGTTCCTCCCTGCAGAGGAACAGACTGAGAAACAAGGTTCTGTCTCCCAATTCGTTCAATATTTTTATTTATTTATTGGAGAGAAAGAGTATTGGGCATCCCAGGGCAGCATCCCAGAGCCTCTTACCACTACGAATGAACTCCAAATACATGCGCCACTTCGTGCATCTGGCTTTATATAGGTACTATGAAATTGAACCCAGGCCATCAGGCTTTGCAAGTGAGCACCTTTAACCTCTGAGCCTTCTTCCCAGTTCTGCTCCTCCCCCCTTTGTTTGTTTGCAAGCAAAGAGAGAGAATGAATCCACTTTGTGCATCTGGGTCAGGTTTTTGTTTGTTTGTTTGTTTTTTGGGGTTTTTTGTTTGTTTTGTTTTGTTTCTTGTTTTTCAAGGTAGGGTCTCACTCTAGCCCAGGCTGACCTGGAATTCACTGTGTAGTCTCTCAGGGTGTCCTCGAACTCATGGTGATCCTCCTACCTCTGCCTCCCAAGTGCTGGGATTAAAGGCGTGCGCCACCACGCCTGGCTGTGCATCTGGTTTTATGTGGCACTGGGGAATCAAACGCTGATCATTGGGCTTTGCAGGCAAATGCCTTTACCATTGAGCTATCTCTCCAGCCTCCCCCCACCCCTTTTTTGTTGTTGTTGTTTGTTTTTTGAGGTAGGGTCTTGCTCTAGCCCAGGCTGGCCTTGAACTCACAGTGATCCTACCATTGCCTCCCAAGTGTTGGGAGTAAGTGCCACCACGCCCAGCCTGCCTCCTATTTCTCGCTCTTCTTTTCCCAGTTCTTCCCGGACTTCAGACAGATTCAGCCGAATACTCAAGCACATCCTGACCCAGAGGAGGTGAGCTTGCTGACTGTGAAGACAGTCATTTGAGGTCGTAGAGTTGTGGCATAGTTGACTGTCACAATCTTCACTAGGCCACTACCAGGAAACTTCACCCTGTAGAGACAAACCTGGATTCCATCCCCTCAGACAGAAAAGAAAAAGCCAGTCCTTGAACACAAGCAGCATAGAAGCTGGTTCCCCAGAGCCTCTTTGGGGTGGGAGTCCCTGATTTGGCTGCTACTGATTCCTCTCATCCCTGCAGCTACTACCCACTCTACCCACCCCACGAGGACATGGCCATAGACTACGAGAACTTCTATGCCTATGCACAGTTACTGGTCACACCCGATGTCTTCATAGTTCCGTCAGAGCTAAGGTACTTTGTGAAGGTAGGTTTTTTCCAGAAACAGCCAGTCTTGGAATTTCAGTATCATGTGGGATACTAATGAGGACAGTGGTCCCTTGACCCAGCATCAAGTCCTGATTGTTTTGGGGGGTGTGATGGGTAAAATACAGCTTGAGTAAACAGTGTCCTCCTCAACAGGAGCCCAGGTGGCAAGTAGCAAAGCCCTAAAGCAATAGCTCTCATCAGGCCCCGACTTTGTTAGGGTGACCTGGGAACGTTTCACGTACGCCTTGGCCTGCCCTCCCTGAACTCTTATCTAGGCTCAGCCAAGAGTACTTTGAAGGAGCTTGTAGGCTACCTCAAGGCCTGCCTCAGGATCCCCTCGCAGGAAGTCCATGCATACCTCCACCTCTCCCGGCTGGAGCCAGTCCAATCTCAAGCAGTCCTGTTTTCTTTTTCTTGGAAGGGGATGCTTTTTATTTTCTATAGTGCTGGAATTGAACCGAACACTCCACTGGCATGCTCTTTTTTTTTTTTTTTTTTTCAGGTAGGGTCTTGCTTTAGCCCAGGCTGGCCTGAAATTCACTACATAGTCTCAGGGTGGCCTCAAACTCGTGGCGATCCTTCTACTTTTGTGTGCCTAGCTTTGGGATTTTTTTGTTGTTGTTATTTGTTTTGTTTTTGTTTTGAGGTAGGGTCTTAATTCTTTAGCCCAAGCTGACCTGGAATTCACTGTGTCTCCTCAGGCTGGCCTTGAATTTACAGCAATCCTCATACCTCTGCCTCCCAAGTGCTAGGATTAAAGGCATGTGCCACCATGGCCTGCTGGGATGCTTTTTGAAACAAACTGGCCTACAACTCAATCCTCCTGCCTCAACCTCCTGAATGTTGGGATTTTAGCTGTGCCATCTTTCCTAGTTCTAAGTTGTTATTTGTTTTGTTTTGTATTTGCAAGCAGAGAGAGAGAGAGAGAAAGAATGGGTGTGCCAGGGTCTCTTGCCACTGCAAACAAACTCCAGATGTATATGCTATTTTGTATATCTGGCTTTACATGGGTTCAGGGGAATTGAACCTGGGCCATCAGGCTTTGCAAATAAGCACCTTTAACCACTGAGCAATCTAGCCCTTTTTTGTTTTGTTTTGTTTTTTTGTTTTGTTTTGTTTTTCCAGGTAGGGTCTTGCTCTAGTCCAGGCTGACTTGGAATTCACTGTGTAGTCTCAGAGTGGCCTTGAACTCACAGCAATCCTCGTACCTCTACCTCCCAAGTGCTGGGATTAAAGGCATGCGTCACCACGCCTGGCTAATATTTTTTTTAATATGCGAAAACAACAGCTGGATCTGGTTTGTCCCCCAAGCATGAAAGCCGATTGTCCTTCTGCCAAGTCACTTCATTCTTTATTCTGTCCCAGAAACTGAAAAGAATTCAGTTTTCCAGGAAGAAGTTAACATATTTGCATATGTCTGGTTGCCTTTATTTCCATTTTATCAAAGCCTGGGTGTGAGCATCTGGGTTGTCACATCAGTCCTCAAACCCAGGAAAAGGTCTCCAAACCCAATCTCCTCCTCTCTTTCTCAGGACATCCTTGGCTGTGTCTGTGTGAATCCAGGGCGACTCACCAAAGGTCAGGTGGGTGGCACCTTTGGTCGCCTCTACCTCAGGAGACAGCTGGGGGCTGTGGGTAACCAGGAGAGGCGGGGCCTGAGTGTTGCTGCTCAGGTGGTCAGGATCTGAGTCTTCACCATGCCCACCTGGTTATGCAGCCCTTCCAGCCACCAAGAGCCCATGCATAGCTCTGGTTAGACTGAACTGGAGGGGACACAGAAAAGGAGCTGCCATCGGATAGTACTGGGGGGTGGGGCCTGGTATTGAAGGACTCCACGGCTAGGCCTGGCTCTGGGTCTCACTTCTCTCCAGAAGGAAGCTCTTGCCTCAGAAGTGAACTGGTTATGGAGACTACCTGCTCAGATAAAGCAGAAAAACCTTGTGGTTTTTCTATATGAATCAAACACAACTTTTGGACAAGTAAAGATAAATTCTGAGTATAAGTTTGAGTTTAATCTTTCTTTCACTTTTTCTCTGGGTAGTGGCCAAAGAATGTTGCCTACTTGACCTATGTCCAGGGAAGGCTGAGTACTGGCCACACTGGGGTTCCATCCAGCCCCTTGGAACTCTCCCAGCCCCACCCTACATCCTCCCAGGGCCCCTAGGCTGCGATGCTGAGAGGACGCTGGGCTCTGGCTACAGAGCATCTGGCAACCTGCCCGGCCCTCCCTGTGAAGTCCCTCACTTGTGTGCTCTGGTCCCAGCCTGACCTCTCCATCTGGAGGAGAGCCTCTCTGAGCAGTTCCAAAGCTGGAGTCCCAGTGGCAGCCACTCAGCCAAGTCCTGCAGTAGCTTAGGCTTGCCTCTAGCCTAGAGCTCAGCCTGGCATCTGGTGAGAGGCTGTTGATAGTTAAATTTGGCATGGGTTTCTGCTCCAAACAGGTAGCCGACCTTGCATGCCAGAAACAAGGTGGGAAACCCCAGCTGTCATGCCCTGGGAAGTATGTGAGGAGCATCGAGCTGGTGATACCTCTGGCTTGACTCATAAATGGGTGACTCAATAGCTCCAGCCTGTGCTCCCCACCTTCTCTCTGGTGGCAGGTGGCACCAGGCCTCAGGTCCACTGGGGACTGGGTGCAGCAGCTCCCTTTTAACACAAGGAACTACTGCTTTCTTCATTTGTGCAGATGCCTCTGAGGAATCAGAAACAAGCCCCAGCTTGGGCAGCTGACTTCCCTCCTCCCCTGGCTCCTACACACGAAGCATTCAGTGGCCCAGAAGTGCTTCTGGCCCATGTTGCAAGGTGACCTGAAAGCCTCCAAAGTTGCATGTGTGGCTCCTAGTCCCCTCTCCCACAACCTGAAACACCCCCCCAGCTCAAGAGCATTTGTGTTGCTACCAAGTCAAGTGTCAGCTAGCAGCGCTCCTCCTGCCTGGTCAGGCCTCCTGCCACCACTAAGGGCTTGCACTACATCCTGCCACCCTTATCAAGGAAGTCCACAGGCTCTTCTGGATATCTGTAGCACATGGCAGTTGTCATGTTGCTTCCAAAGAAGCCTTGTGGGGAATGGTGATGTCTTGGATTTCTCAAGAGGACAGAGCCCCCTTTCCCGACTCAAAGGCCTGGGTGAGGTTTGGGGGCTCACAAGAGGGTTGTGAGTGCAGGAGTGCGGGCCAGAAGGCAATGGAAAGATAAAGCAAGCAGAGATCTGGTGCCTAGGCATGAATGGGAGCCTCGAGCTGTTGCTTGGATATGGGTCATGTGACCTCTAGAAATGCTCAGGGAGGACCAAGGGCATTAAAGAATGAAAAGGAAGAGAGGATGTGAATCTAGAGAGCAGACGGGTCTGACAGATACGCCTCTCTGCCCCAGAAGGTTCTTTTTTGCTCTTGTCAAGAAAGTTAGTGCCAAGCAGCTTCTATCTGACTTCCCCTGGATCCACTTCAGCTGTGTTGCCAGTTTCCTTCAGCATCTGTCATCACTAGAGCCCACTCCTCATTTGCTGTGTGGGGCTCATGATCTTGGGATCTAGGAAGGAGTGATGGAGGGTGAGGCTTCACAAGCCCTGTGGTGGCTTCTCCCCCAGGTCTGGTCCTGGTCATGACCATCTCCTTAACACTGGAGCCCAAGATCAAGGTAGATGGCTCTGAAAAACCAAAGTCCCACCTCTTTCTTAGCCAGAGCCTCGTCCTCCTAGAGAGAGCCTAAGCCTGTGCCACCTTCTCTCTTTCTCTCTCATTCTAGTTCTTACTCTCTGTTTTGGTGGGAAGGGGTTTGAGACAGGGTCTCACTTCTAGCCTAGCCTGACCTGAAACTCAATCTGTAGCACATTGGTCTTGAATTCCTCCTATCTCAGCCTCCTAAGTGCTGGGGTTAAAGGCTCCTAACATTTGAGACCTTGCAGGCTGGCCTTGCACTTCTGATCCTCCTGCCTCCACCTCCCGAGTACTGGGATTGCAGACAAGCATACCATGCCTGGTTTATGCCATGCTTTCTGGATGCAGATACTCTTGTCAGCTGAGCTACAGCCTTGGTCACCTCTCATTTTTGTGTAGCTGCCCCTTAGGAGTCAGGCCCCTTCCCTGGAAGGGTGAAGGTGGAGCTGTGGAGGGGAACCAAAACCTCTCATTGCATGAGAACCTAATCTGGTTTCAGGAACATAGTTAGGGAATGTGAGGGGCACTCAAGGGTACGAGGGCCGGAACAACGCTAGAGCGCTGCTGGTCCTCCAAACAAACCTTCTATCCTGCCTTGCTTTCTGGAACCATCCTGAACATAGCTCTCCCCTGATCTCAGGTCACAGGCCCTGTCCTTTCCTCTAGGCTAAGCCTGGACGTCACTTCAGGCTGAACCACCTGACAGTCCTGGCCACATGCACGGGGCTCCTACCTCCAGGCTGGAACTTGTAACTCCACCAGATACCTTGACTTACTGAAGGTGCTGTTTAAGAATTTCTAAAAATCAGGGCTGGAGAGATGGCTCAGCGGTTAAGGCACTTGCCTCCAGTGCCTAAGGCCCCGGGTTCAAGTCCTCAGGACCCACATAAGCCAGACCCACAAGGTGGTGGCCCTGGTGGGCTCTCTCTCTCTCTCTCTCTCTCTCTCTCTCTCTCTCTCTCTCTCTCTCTCTCTCTCTCTCTCTCTGCTTGAAAATGAATAAATAAAATATATTTTTAAAAAATAATTTTAAAAATTATTGACTGATGATATACAATAAACCAGCTTTTTTATTTGTTTTGAGATAGGGTCTTTCTACATATCCCAAAGTTAGCATGAAACTCAACTATGTATTCCAGGCTGGCTTCAAACTCAGCAATCCTCCCTCAGCCTCCCAAGTGCTGGAATGGACAAGTATAAGCCATCACGACTGGCTTCTTTTTATTTTATTTTTTGGCTTTTCGAGGTAGGGTCTCACTCTAGCCCAGGCTCACTTTTTGAGTTTATTTTACTTATTTATTTTTTTGGTTTTTCTTTTTTTTTTTTTAATATTTATTCATTTTCAAGCAGAGAGATACAGAGAATGCACCAGGGCCACCACCTTGTGGGTCT
This sequence comes from Zapus hudsonius, assembly GCA_004024765.1. Classification (NCBI taxonomy): domain Eukaryota; kingdom Metazoa; phylum Chordata; class Mammalia; order Rodentia; family Dipodidae; genus Zapus; species Zapus hudsonius. The sequence continues at coordinate 20,753 of PVHP010002581.1, forward strand.
GGCCTATGTGGGTACTGGGGAATTGAACCCCGGGGCCTTAGGCACTGGAGGCAAGTGCCTTAACCACTGAGGCATCTCTCCAGCCCCCCCCCCTTTTTTTTTTTTTTTTTTTGGTTTTTCAAGGTACAGTCTCACTCTAGCCCAGGCTGACCTGGAATTAATTATATAGTCTCAGGGTGGCCTCGAACTCACCATGATACTCCTACCTCTACCTCCCAAGTGCTGGGATTAAAGGCATGCGCCACCATGCCCAGTTTATTTTGGATTTTTGAGACAAAGTTTCCCTATTTAGCCCAGGCTGCTCTCAAACTTGACAATCCTACTGTACTTGGATTAGCCAGGATGCTGGCACATGCCAACAATTGGGAGGTAAAGGCAGAAGGATCAGGAGTTCAAGGCCAGCCTGGACTACAAAATGAGTTTTATTTCAGCATGGCTACATGAGACCTTTTCTCAAAAAAACAAGTCCTTGAGCCAGGCAAACAACAACAAAAGAAAACATGGTGGCTGGAGAGATGGCTCAGCAGTTAAGGCGCTTGCCTGCCAAACCTAACAACCCAAGTTTGATTCCCCAGTGCCAACATAAAGCCAGATGCACAGGGTGGCGAATGCATCTGGAGTTTACTTGCAGTGGCTAGAAGTCCTGGTGCAACCATTCTCTATCTTTATCTCTGTCTATCTCTTGTTTGCAAATAAATAGAAGTATATTAAAGAAAAGAAACATGTACTAGGGTTACCGGCATGTGCCACCACATAGAACCAGTTTCTCCATTTTAGAGTGCCCACTTCATTGGTTTTTAGTATAGTCACAATATTATGTGGATCACTACAAACTTTAGAATATTTCACTACTGCACAAACCGCATACCCATTAGCCATCACCCTCTTCCCATGGCCCAAGCTCCTCAAATACAGTAACTCATTCCATGCATTCAGTCACTCAATGCGGTCTCTCCTCTCTTTACCAGCCTCGGTGTCTTGCAGGCTTATCCATGTGGTAGTGTCTATCAGTGCTTCGTTCCTGTTGGTGGCCAAACGCTCCTCCACTGTGGCTATGCCACATTCCCCCCATCCACTCCTTGAAAGGGTGTTGGTGTTGTCTCACCTGTTGACTGTTATGAGCAGAGCAGTTGTGCACAGGTTTATGTGTCAGCATCTGTTTGCAGAGCCTGAGGAGTTGGTTCAGTGGTAAAGTTCTTGCTGCACAAGCATGAGGGACCCATATAAAAGCTGGTGGCATACACCTTTAATCCCAGCACTTGGGAAGCAGAGGTGTGATCCCTGTAAATTTGAAGCCAGCCTGGGATGACAGAGTGAGTTCCAGGTCAGCCTAGGCTAAAGTGAGCCCCTGTCTCAGGGGAAGGAAACACACACACACACACACACACACACACACACACACACACACACACACACAAAAAAAAAAAAAAAAAAAAAAAAAAAAAAAAAAAAAAAAAAAAAAAAAAAAAAAAAAAAAAAAAAAAAAAAAAAAAGGCTTGGTGGTGAATTGATGAGCTCTGGATTCAGCAAGAAACCCTGTGTGGTTGTTTAAATGTAAGATTGTGCCCCATAGCCTCATGTTTTGAATTCTACTCAGGTCACTGCAGATAAGTGCACCTCTTTGCAGGTAAATGCATGGGGTGTTGCAAGAGAACATACACATAGGTATGCCACAGACACACCATATCACACACATATAAGCAATAAAAATTAAATTATAAATAAAAATTTTTATGGCAGGCATGACAGTATATGCCTTTAATCCCAGCACTGGGGAGACAGTGGTAGGATTGCCTTGAGTTTGAGGTCAGCCTGGTGCTACAGAGTGAGTTTCAGGTCAGCCTGGGCTTGAGTGAGACCCTGCTCTGAAAAAAAGAAAGAAAGAAATGAAACCTAAGTGATGAAGGCCTGAGGTAGGAAGGCAGGATTGAGGTGATTTACGCCACAGAGAGGGAAAGAACATTCTGAGGACCTATAAGGTCCCACAAATCCTCCGGGCAGGCTCGGAGAAGCTCCATGCCCCTGTTCCAAGCAAGCCAGGGGCTAGACTCTGGCAGCAAGCCTCTTCCCGCCCTGCCATGCTGATGAGCTCGGATGCCCCACAATGATGGACTTGAGTCAGGGGCATGAGCCTGGGCCTGGGAGCTATAGGAGGATGGGAGGGAGGGGACCTGGTCTGTTGGAGCTGCTCTGGTGAAATGTAGTCCTGGAGAGGATGTCATGGAGTCGCTAAACTCCAAAACTGCACACTGGCTGGGAGGGCAGCGGGTAAACCCAACCATGGAAGGAACTTTAGACATTTACAGGTGAGAGCCCGGCAAAGAGGGCAGGGTAGGGAAAATGGTGGCAATGAGGATTCAACATTCTGACTGGGAGAACAAAGGACATCCAAGGCGGGCTCTGGCAACTGGTCCCTCTGTCATCCTGGGGTTTCTGGGTGCAGTCAGCACTAGACATGCCTAGGGGCCTAGGTTAGGCTACCTTTAGCCCAGGCTGAGACTAGGGCAGTTCCAAATTCCTCACCCCACCCTCCTCCTCTTGCTTCAGGCTCCTCCCAGCCCAGAGGCCACCTGACAGCTGAAGGCCTGCAGCTGCCCAGGCCCAGAGACAGCTGCTGTCCATGACCCCACTGACTCTGGTCTGACAGACCAGCCGGCCCCATCTCCACTGCCCACTCTGGACACTCTTGAGCTCCCTGTCCCAAGCATTTCGCGATGAGAAGGAGCTGGGGCCTCCAGGGCTATCTGTAGCCCCATGTCCAAAAGACAAGGAGAGACTCTAGGGACGGGGGCAGTCCCCAGCCAAGGTCCTCAGAGGAAGTGGCTTTTCCACCCAGCTGGGACGGCCCTGGGTGAGGACTTGCCCTTAGTTGCACTGGGCCTGTTGGCCAGTTCTCCCGCCAGAGAACAGGGCTGGGAGAGACCAACAGCATGGTCATTCTTGATCCCTACAGGTTCCTCCTGAGGCCCATTGTCCCCTTGGGAGCCCCAGGTCATTCAAATGGTCAGAACATTTCTGGTAACAGAAGTTGCCCTGGGGATGGGTGTCACAGAGCTTGGGGTCAGGAGGAGGACTCAGAGCAATTTGTCATGCCCACCCAGTTTGAAATGTGTGTGTGTGTGTCCAGGATGGCCAAGAACTCACTATGTAGTTCCAGGTCAGCCTGGGCTAGAGCAAGACCCTACCTTGAAAAGAAAAATATAAACAAAAACAGAGTGTATGGGGCTGGAGAAATGACTCAGCAGTTAAGTCACTTGCCTGCAAAGCCTAACAACCCAGGTTCAATTCCTCAGTACCCATGTAAAGCCAGATACACAAAGTAGTGCATGCATCTGGAGTTCATTTGCTTGCAATGGCAAGAGGCCCTGGAACACCCATTCTCTCTTTATTTCAATAAAATAACTAAAAATATTTTAAAGAATTTTAAAACCGTTATATTTATTTATTTGTAATCAGAGACAGAGAGAGAAAAGGGACAAAGAGAATGGGCAGCCACTGCAAACAAATTCCAGATGCATGCACCACTTTGTTCATTTGGCTTTAGGTGGATACTGGGGAACTGAACTCGGGTTGTTAGGCTTTGCAGGCAAGCACCTTATCTGCTGAGCCATCTCTCCAGTCCCTTACACTCTGTTTTTGTTTGTATTTTGTTAATATTTTATTTAAAATATATTGTAGACCCAGGTGTGGTGGCTCACGCCTTTAATCCCAGCACTCCCTAGGCAGAGGTAGGAGGATCGCTGTGAGTTCGAGGCCAGCCTGAGACTACAGAGTGAATTCCAGGTCAGCCTGGACTAGAGCGAGACCCTACCTCGAAAAAAAAAATTATTTTTTGTAATTATTTATTTGAAAGTGACAGAAAATGAATGAAGGGGTAAGCCAGAGCCTCCAGCCATTGCAAATGAACTCCATATGCATGTGCTGCTTTGTGTATCTGGCTTTATATGGGTACTAGAGAATGGAACCCAGGCCATAAGGCTTTGCAAGTAAATGCCTTTAACCGCTGAGCCATTGCTCTAGCCCTATAAAACATTTTTAGGGCTGGAGAGATGGCTTAATAGTTAAGGCATTTGCCTGCAAAGCAGAAGGACTCAAGTTTGATTCCCCAGTACTCAAGTAAAGCCAGATGCACAAGGAGGCATATGTGTCTGGAGTTCATTTGCAGTGGCTGGAGGCCCTGGCATGCCCATTCTTTCTCTTAATGCCTCTCCATTAAATAAATTATTTTTAAAAAATAATTTCTTTTTTTTAAAATTTTTATTTATTCATTTTCAAGCAGAGAGAGAGAGAGAGAGAGAGAGAGAGAGAACACACCAGGGCCACCACCTTGTGGATCTGGCTTATGTGGGTCTTGGGGAATTGAACATGGGGCCTTATAGGCACTGGAGGCAAGTGCCTTAACCGCTGAGCCATCTCTCCAGCCCTAAAAAAGTAATTTCTTATTTTTTTTTTCTTCAAGGTAGGGTCTCACTCTAGCCCCAAGCTGACCTAGAATTCACTATGACATCAGGCTGGCCTCGAACTCACAGTGATCCTCCTACCTCTGCCTCCCAAGTGCTGGGACTGAAGTTGTGCACCACATGCCTGCTTTCACGTGTCACTTTCTATTTTTGTTTTTTGGTGGGTGTGGAAGCCAGAGATTGACCTCCAATGTCTTCCTCAATTGTTCTCCAGTTTATTTACTGAGGCAGGGACTCTCACTTGAACCCAGAGCTCACCAGTTCAGCTAATCTAGTTAGCCAACTTGCCCCAGGCACCCCTGTCTCCTCCTCCTAAAACCTGGGATTACAAACACCTACCCAGCATTTACACCGGTACCAGGGATCCAAACTCTGGTCTCACACTGCACCAAACCATCTTCCCCACCCTCACCTCCATGAAGCTTCCAACCCTCCCATCTGTCTCTCCACTCCTGAAGAGAAAATCCTTCCCATGGCTTTTCTCTAGCCCTTTCTTTGGAACCTAGTCACTGACTAATCCTAGGAGATGACTCAGAGCTGACTGCTGCCCTCAAGGACCTCATGATGTCACACCTGTGCTGATTAGGAATTGATTGTTTTAGCTGAGGTTATCTGTTCCTTGAACAGGTGAGCCAGTACATACAAAAATGGCTTTTTAGGACAGCATGGTGGCACACACTGAGAGACAGGAAGATCAAGAGTTTGAGCCAGTTTTGGTGGCGTACACCTTTGATTCCAGCACTGGGGGGTGGGGGGGGCAGTGTTGAGACCAGCAAAAACCAAAAGAAGGAAAGAAATAAAAGCTTGCTGGTTGCTGGGCATGGTGGTGGTGTACACCTTCATGCCTTTAATCTCAGAACTCAAGAGGAAAGAGGGTCACTGAGTTTGAGGCCAGTCTGGGACTACAGAATAAATTCCAGGTCAGCCTCAAAAAAATTAAATAAATAAGGCTTTTCAAAATGACAAGGTGCCTGGGAGGCGTGGGAAATCCCTGAACATGACCTCTTCTGATCACATAATTTATTTCCTAGGCCAAATGAAGGCCATGGGGCTGGGACACTCCCAGCGGCTTCTGGGAGGAAGTGCCTGGGCTGGTCCCTGCTAGGACAGAACTGTCACCATTCTGGAAACCCCCATGATATTGGGCTAGAGGCCAAAATTCAAATCTAAAGGAAAGTCACCCCAGTAAGGCTCTACCACCCAGTTCCCAAGGAGGGGTCCGGGGCAGAAGCCACGAGCCACTATTGAGGTAACTCCATGGCTGATCACTCATCTCAAATCCCAGCCTTACACTGTCACATTTGTGAATGTGGGTGAAGAGGGAGGAGGGCAGGGCTGGGCTTGGCAGGAGTCCTGGGGAGGAAGGAAACAAGAAACAATCAAGGAAAAAATCCAGCCAAGGCCTGGGGTGGGCTCAGGCCACAGGCCCTAGAGGCTCTGCTAGGGCTGGGATGGAGACTTCCCACGGTGGACTGATGGAGCTCCTTCTCCCTCCAGCTGCCCTTGGCCCAGCAAGGGTGCTAGCACCCCTCCTGAGACCACCATCCTTTCTCAGTGCCTACTAGAGGGTCATGTTCCTCAAGAGGATCATCCCTTTTCTTTGTGATTCTGTTCCCAGGTTCCTGTAATCCCACCCAAAGTCCTAGCTCCTCAGGAGGCAGCCTCCAGCCCAATGAAGAGGAGGGGGTCTTCTCTGATGGGCTTTCTATTCTGGCCAGCCCAAAGGGGGTTGGGGGAGGGTATTTCCAACTCTATCCTTCAGGGCCCATGATGAGGGCCATTTCGATTTCCAGGAACATGTGGCTGGGAGGAGAGGAAGGGCTGAGTCACTCTCTATATGTGATCATCGCAGTGGGTAAGGTAGCTGGTGGGGAGACATGTTGGGCCCCTTCCAGGTCAGAGAGGATAGGGAAGCTGAACACTTCCAAAAACTCCATCATGGCTTTCCCTGGCCCTCCCAGTGCCCTTCTGGGTCCTGTGCCCTCAGCCACTATGGATCCCAAAAGCCTTCCCAATAGGGACATCCCATATCCTAACTGGGGCATCAGACCCGAGCGTGGGGTCTAGGCTTGGGAGGACCCTTGCCCAAATGTCTCTGGGTCAGAAATGCAGGCCATTCCAAGGATTAGACTACTCCACTGCCCCCACCACCACAACCCCCTAAGTATTTACATATAGCCTGATAAATTGTGTAAAAAGCCAGTTTGGAGTCGGGTATGGTGGCACATGCCTTTAATCCCAGCACTTGGGAGGCAGAGGTAGGAGGATCACTATGAATTTGAGGCCAGCCTGAGACTATATAGTAAATTCCAGGTCAGCCTGGTCTAGGGTGAGACCCTACCTTGAAACCCTTGCCCCCCCCTCAAAAAAGCCAGTTTGATTGATTGAATTTTTTTTTTTTGAGGTAGTGTCTCACTCTAGTCCAGGCTGACCTGAAATTCACTGTGTAGTCTCAGGGTGGCCTTGAACTCATAGTGATCCTCCTACCTCTGCCTCCCCAGTGCTGGGATTAAAGGTGTGCGCCACCCCTTCCTGTTAGTTGATTTTTTTATTAGCTTTGCATGCATACATATGTGTGTTGAGGGCAGCAGTGCACATGCCATGGGTTGTATGTGGATTGCAGAGGACAGCTTTGTACCTTGTTTGAGGCAGGGTCCCTTGTTCACTGCTGTGAATGCCAGGCTAGCTGGTCTGGGTTTCCAGGATTTTCTTGTCTCCACCTCCTGTTTTAAGGAATTGCAGATGCTCACTACTGTGTCTGGCTTTTATGTGTGTGCTTGGGATTGGAACTCAAAGTGCATAGCAAGCATTTTAACCCGAGTCATCTCCCAACCCCTAAATTCCATCTTATAAATGCTTAACTGTAGGGTTCCAGCAGTAACCATAGATAGGCACACAAGCTGGGCGTGGTGGCACACGTCTTTAATCTCAGCACTTGAGAGGCTGAGGTAGGAGGATCGCCATGAGTTCAAGGCCACCCTGAGACTACATAGCGAATTCCAGGTCAGTCTGGACTAGAGGGAGACCCTACCTTGAACCCCCCCCCAAAAAAAAAAAAACATAGATAGGCACACAAGATCCCTACCGCTGGGAGCCTCCCCTGCCCTAGCTAAATGACAGTTCCATCCTTGAGTGGGGAGAAGCTGAACCCAAGGCCAGGCCATCCTTGGTGCAGGCCCAGTCAGCACCCTCTGCAGATAACAAACAGCAGGAGCCTGGGGCAAGCTAAGCGGTGTGGGCAACCTGTGCTGAACAGAACCTTGTCACTCCAGCAGTGCTGACAGTGTGAAGGTGGTAGCTCCTGGTTTGGAGCCAGCCTGAGGAGGAGAGCAGGGACTTGGGGCTGCTGCTCTCTGCACTGTCTGAGCTGTCATCACTCCCTCGGTGCAGAACTCCTGTAAGAAGCTCTGGGATGCTTGCTGGCAGTGTGACCTTGGAAGAGAGCCTGTGATCTCCAGTTGTCCATGCCTATAACTCTTCAGTTTGTCACCAGCTCACGGTTTGGTTCATGGTTCTAGAAACTGAGCATGGTGCTACCATTTAGTGAGCATCCTGGCACTGATTTAGCTCCTGGAAGAAGGTAGAAGAAACATAGATTATACCCTCGAGCCCTTTGGTAATTGGCACTAAGCCATTCATCAGAGCAGAGCCTCAAGACCTAAAACCTCCCAACATTGTCAAAGTGAGGATTAATTTGTCTTTGGAAGGAACATATTTATTCATTTTTAATATTTTTTATTTGTAAGCAGGGAGAATGGACATGTCAGGGTCTCTAAGCACTACAAACGAACTCCAGAAGCAATAGCCACATTGTGCATCTGGCTTTATGTGGGTACTGGGGAGTCAAACCCCAGTCATTAGGTTTTGTAGGCAAGTGCCTTAACTGCTGAGTCATCTCTCCAGCCTCCTATTTATTTATTTTTGGTTTTTTTTTCTTTTTTTGGAGGCAGGGCTTCACTCTAGCCCAGGTCCCAGGCCAACCTCAAACTCACAGCAATCCTACTACCTCTGCCTTCCTGAGTGCTAGAATTAAAACCTGAGTCACCACACCTGGATACATCTATTTATTTTTTAATATTTACTTATTCGCTAGAAGAGGGAGGGAAAAAGAATGAATGGGCACACCAGAGCCTCCAGCCACTGTGAAGAAACTCCAGATGCATGCGCTACTTTGTACATCTGGCCTTAAGTTGGTACTGAGGAATGGAGCCCAGGCCCACAGGCTTTGCAAGCAAGTGCCTTTAACCACTGAACCATCTCTCCAGTCTAGGGAGGAGGGCACACATTTAATGCACAGCCCAGCTATATAATTTGGCCCAGGGAGGACATACCCCCTTTCTGGGCTATTCAGGGGTCAAACTATCACTAATCCACAAGGCCGGTCCTGGCAGAATCCACCTGACCGACCCCTGGATAGCTGAGGAAGGAGTAAACAGGTTCAAAATTAAATCCTAAAACTTTCCTGTACTCCTTTTCTGATGCTACCTCAATAAGTCACACAGGTTTGGTGGCTTGAAACAGCATAATTCGTTATCTTACATTCTGTAGGCCAGAAGTCCAACAAAGCTTGCACAGGGTCAAGATCAAGGTGTGAGCGTGGCTGTTTTCCTTGTGGAGGATCTATGGAAGGATCTATTTCCTTGTCTTCAATCTTCTTAAGGTTCAGGAAGTCCTTGGAGTGTGACCCCTTCCTGCACCATCTTCAAGAACCATGCCAAGAGATGAAGGCCGGCCTGAGCTAGAGTTTCAGGTCAACCTGGTGAGACCCTGCCTTAAAAAAGGGAGGGGATGGAGAATAAAAAACATAGTAGTACAATAGCCCTCCTCTCCCTCACCAGCCTTTCTTCCTCCCTAAATTTGAAAGATGTGAAAATAGGCGTTCCCAACGCCCCGTTCATTCCCCGGGCGCCTCCCCCAACCCAGCCCGAGGACGCTCAGAGAATTCTGAAGAATTCGGTCTTCTGACCTCGGCATCCCAAGAGCCGAGGATTTTGCTTCCTACAAAAGCTGGAGTTGGCGGAGGCCGCCCTGGACCTGAGGTCCCTCTGGTACCCCCGGAGGCACCCAGCCTCAGATAAGCGGAGCTGGGCTGCCGGGTGGGCGGGGCTTGCCCGCGCGGTCCCGTCATTGGCTCCGCGGGCTGTGGGCGGGGCCTCAGGACCAAGGTCCACTCTGCGTGTTCCCAGCCCGGCTCGGGTCTCCCAGCCCCGCTCTGCCGCTTCGCTGGTGCGCGGCGCCGTCGCCTGCCTCCCCACGGTGAGTCGAGGCCGCGGTTCCGCAGCCCCCCGCGGAAGGCCGGGCGGAGTAGGGCCCAGCGCGCTCTCGGACCCGGGTCTTATTCCTGCCCCGGCTCCCGGGCGTTTCCCGCAGCCCTGCCCGTGTCCTCCCACGGCCCTCGGGGACCGCGGCTCCAGCCCCGAGCTTCCCGGCCCGCCCTCCATGCTGCGCGGAGCCCGCGCCCCACCCTGACACGGAGCGTCCCCTCCCGGGCCGGGGCCGTATTTTTAGCCTGTGGTGCGGTGTTCTCTCTAGCTGTGGCTGCAGCGTCCTGAAACGGATCCGGGCTGCGGACGGGGAGGGATCGGGATTGGGATCGGCGCGGGAACGCGAGCCGGGGCTTAGCAGCCAGACCCGCGGGAGGGGCGGGGACCTGCGTGCCGGGACTCTGGCCCTGCGCCGAGTGGACACTCGGACATCGCCCAGGCCGGGAAGAACACTTGCGGAGGCTCCTCCCAGAGCTTGGAAAAAGGGGCAAGATCCCCGATCGCCTCCCTTTTTCCTCTTATTGTCCCATTGCACGACTACGAGAAAAAGATTCCCGTGAACAAGCCTACGTCTGGTACGCGAACGCGCAGCTCCTCTGGGGTCTCCGGCCCGGAGCCCGAGGCGCTCTGCAGACCTGGGTGCGCTCCGGGACTCCGGCGGGACGCGGCGTGATAGTGGGCGCGCGCGCCACCTGGTGGCCAAGGATCGTGGCACCGCTCTGCCCCAGGGCCCCGGGAGACCGCCGCGGGTGAGCCTGCCTCCTCTGGGTTGGCATTGTCCCTGCAGGCAGGAGGAGGCTGGCGCCTGGTGCGGTTCGTATTTGTCCTTGTTCTGAGCACTGACCGGGAGAACCAACGTACTTGAGGAGGGCCCTGCAGGTTAACTGCTAGGCATCCATTTGGCAGTGGCCGCGGGTGAAACTGGCCTCAAGTACAGTCCCCCTGATTTCAAAGTCGGGGCAAGAGGGCTGTTCCGTGGAACGTCCCTGGTGAGCAATGGCTTATATTTCTCATGACCAGAAGGGGCTCTGCTTCCAGGAAATCATTTTCTCTGAGGGAGACCCACAGAGCTAGGATAGCTCCCACTGCTGCGGGGAGCCCCTCCCCCGCCAGCCTTGTCCGAATCAGAGCTCCTTCTCTAATCTCTGCTGCATAAATTCTAGAGAAGTGGCAGCCAAGGTTGTAGGGCTAGATGGAGGACCCCTGAGGACTTGGCTGGTTTCAGTCCTGCTCCCCAACCACGTCACCATTCTGTGGCCCACTGCTTCGGAACCAGGCTGCTTAGCAAAGTCGATGACTTTGGCCAAGCTCCTTAACATCTCTCAGGTTCATCTGGAGGAGCTTCTGTGCAGGACAGTGACACCCACTGTAGTATGGCTGGGGGAATTAAGGTGAGGAACGGCATGGCAGACTGGAGGCTGGGTTCCTGCTGTTGCCAAATCCGAATACTTAGAGCTTGCTGGTTGTAATTCCCAGCTGTCCCTAGGGTGACTGCTGCTGCTCACACCCTGCCCCTTAGCCCTGGTTTTCTCAACATCTGGATTTGGGAGGTACATCTGGCACCTAGGAGACAGCTGTCAGGGCCTCCCAGTTTGCTGTGGAAACATTCAATCTGTTTTAGCACTCTAGTAGGATGTGAAATAGGGGTGGAGGGAGGACCTGGCCCAGGTTCTGGGCAAATCCCACCAGTCAGTCCAATTCTCTGTGAGTGGAAAGGAAAGAAAAGCTACCCTAGCCAAAGGAACAGATTGGATCTTGTCAGCATGCCTTGGCCTGACATGGTGGTCACAGGATGAATGAGTTGATGGGATTCCAAGACCAAGAGTGCTGAGGTCTCCCCTCCCCACAGCTCCTCCAGGCTCAGCTGGAACCCACCTCTGGAGAGTCATTCCTTTGTTTCCTGTTGAGCTGGAGGTGCTCTGGAGAAGCAAGATGTCCTGCCTCCATGGCTCAGCATGACTGACCTAGGGTGTCTGGCCTTGGGATGGGGTTTCCTTAGACAGGGCCCATGCTGGGGGAGGGAGGAAGGCAGGAATTAGGATTCTGACCTGCCTGCGTCCTTCTGCCTCCTTCCTGCCCCTCTTGCTCACTCACTCTCAGCCTGCCCAGGATGGAGAATGAGGCAGAGGAAATAGCAGATGTCTCCTTTGTTCAATCTGGACTGGTGGTGAAGGGGGGTCAGTGAGAGAGGGTGGGCTCTTCTGGCTTGAATTCTGACTCTTCCGTTACCTACTGGATGACCTTGGGCACATTTCTGTGCCTCTTATACTGGACTCTGTGTGTGTCTGGATTTAAATATGCTTATATGGAGCTAGTCAGGTACTCCATAAACCCCCAACCCACCAGGAAATCAGAGGGTATACTTGCTCTGCTTCCTTTTTTGTTAAAACAGTTGACACTTATTCATAGTGTATTTTTTCCACATTAAAAATAGCTTTGTTGCCGGGCATGGTGACGCACGTCTTTAATCCCAGCACTTGGGAGGCAGAGGTAGGAGGATTGCAGTGAGTTCGAGGCCAGCCTGAGACTACATAGTGAATTCCAGGTCAGCCTGAACTAGAACGAGACCCTACCTCGAAAAACCAAAAAAAAAAAAAATAGCTTTGCTTTTTTTCTGACTACATAAATAATACATGCATATGCATAACCATGCTTATTAAATTGATGGCTGGGGATGCACTCACCTAGCATGGATGGGGCCTTGGGGTTGATCCTCAGCAACTCAAGAGGAAAAAAAGGTTGAGTTTATGAAAGTCTGAATAAGAGAGTGAAAATCAACCTGAAATCATACCACAGTGAAATAACTATCATCAGCATTTGGGAAAACACCCCTTTGCATTTTATATTATACACACATAGCATATTCTGGTAATGGGACAGGTGTTACGTTTTATGGATTACTTTTATTTTTCCTCCCCTCCCCTAGGCAGGGTCTGTCTCTAGCCCAGGTTGACCTTGAACTCATTCTGTAGCTGTAGTCCTGCCTCCATGGCTCAGCATGACTGACCTAGGGTGTCTGGCCTTGGGGTGGGGTTTCCTGAGACAGGGCCCACGCTGGGGGAGGGAGGAAGGCAGGAATTAGACTATAGGGATCCTCCTGCCTCAGTCTCCTGAGTGTTGGAACTAAAAGGAATGCACCACCATGCTCAGCTAAAGCTCTAATTTTTGTTGTTGTTGTTATTTTTGAAATTGGGTCTCACTGTAGCCCAGTCTGACCTGGCACTTACTTAGTCCCAGGCTTGCCTCAAGCTCATAGTGATCCTCCTAGCTTTGCCTCCTGAGTGCTGGAATTAAAGGCGTGTGCCACCATACCTGGCTAAATTCTAATTTTTAAAAATTTGCAAGCATAGAGAGATAGAAGAGAAACAGACAGAGAGAATGGGGTGCCAGGGCTGATGCAAACAAACTCCAGATGCATGTGCCACTTTGTGCATCTGGTTTTACATGGGTACTGAGGAATTAGCTGGGGCTTTCGGTTTTGCAAGGAAGCGCCCTAACTGCTTAACCATCTCTCCACCCCCTACGCTCTAATTTTCAAATGAGGATGACAGGGTGGTTGTGATGATTAGTTGATATGTGTCTACAAAGAGCTCAGAAAAATCCAAGCTCCAGAGCACCCTAGCTCCCCTCCCAAATATTTGTGCTCTGCCTTATTGACACCGAGGCAGGGAGAAGGGCCAGAAACCTAGTTAGACTCAGCCCCCACCTTCCTCAAGAGGAAAGAGAAATTCCCAGAAGTGGAATGTGTTTGGATCCTACGGGAGATGTGAGCCATGTGTGCCCAGCCCTGTGCCAGGCCTGGGTGGGAGAAGCAGGTTCCAAGCTCCCCGATTGAGTAGAGACCAGTAAAGAGAACGTGTGGTGGAAGTCAGGGGAGGAAGTGAGTACTGAGGCAGGGATGAGGAGCAGAGCCGGGAACCAGGGCGGGAGACCTGGAGAACTGCGTAGATGTCTAAGGACCTGCCACTCAGGTTCCGGGCCTGTTTCCCTTCAAAGGAGAGCCTTCATGACGGCACTGCTCTGTCAGACACAGTGGGTCTAAGAATTGTATGTTCTAGTAGCTCCCCTAGTTGAGGGTAGTGACCCTAATTGGGTTCCCAGAGCTGATGCAGGGGAACCAAAAATAAAACAGATGGATTTTTGTTTTTGTTGTTGTTTCGCTTGTTTTATTTATTTATTTATTTATTTTGGTTTTTCGAGGTAGGGTCTCGCTCTAGTCCAGGCTGACCTGGAATTCACTGTGTAGTCTCAGGGTGGCCTTGAACTCATGGCAATCCTCCTACTTCTGTCTCCCGAGTGCTGGGATTAAAGGAGTGTGCCACCACGCATGGCTCTCCACTTGCTTTTTAACAGGGTCCTATGTAGCCAAGGATGGCTTTGAACTCCTGCTCCTCCTGCCTAAACTGCCTGAGTGCTGGGCTTCCAAGCATGCACCATTATGACTGCACTTGACAGTTGCTTCTGTCTTGCAGTCCTGTCTCTGATTTGTATGTCTCCTTTGTGTTTCAGCTCCTCAGCCCTGGACCAAGGAGAGATCCTTGGGGACAAGACCAAAAGTACACTGCAGATGGACAACATCTCCACCTTTTTGCCTCCAATTCTCCAAAAAGGATTTTCAATTTGGGGGAGAAAGTCACACTCTGGCATCATTGGCCTTTACTTTTCCTTTTTCTAATTCCTTGGGCCAACTCTGATCACGTGATCACATTCTCCCTCTAGTCTTCAGCCCTTGGGCAAATTCTGGCTGCTGAGAACTGCCCGACCCCTTCCCCCCCAGCCGGTGTTTTGGGTTGGGGTTTTCAGAGGAGACCTTGTAAGCAAGCTGTGGACTGGGCAGTCAAGGCCGTGTGTTGAGGTCACCATGTCCACTAAGGTCCCCATCTATCTGAAGCGTGGCAGCCGCAAGGGCAAGAAGGAGAAGCTTCGGGACCTGCTCTCCTCAGACATGATCAGCCCACCACTTGGGGACTTCCGTCACACCATTCATATTGGCAGCGGTGGTGGTGATGACATGTTTGGGGACATCTCCTTCCTGCAGGGCAAGTTCCACCTCCTGCCAGGAACAGCAGTAGAGGAGCCTGAGGAGGATGGCAGCTTTGATCTTTCCTTCCAGTTCACCCGTACTGCCACACTGTGTGGGCAGGAGCTCCCCACCGGGCCATCACCTCTGCTTAAGAATGCCATCTCCCTTCCAGTCATTGGAGGCCCCCAGGCCCTCACCCTGCCCACAGCCCAGGCCCCACCCAAGCCCCCTCGCCTGCACCTGGAGACACCTCAGCCTTCCCCACAGCCCTCCCCTCAGGAAGCAGGAAATGTGGACATCTGGAGGATTCCAGAAGCTGGCTCACCCCACAATGGGTTGACGCCAGAGTCGGAAGTTGAGGAGCCCTTCCTGTCCAATGCCAGCTCTCTGCTGTCCCTGCACGTGGACCTAGGGCCCTCCATCCTGGATGACGTTCTCCAGATCATGGATCAGGACCTGGACCGAGTACAGATCCCCACATAGGCCCCTTGGCTGACCAGGCAGGCCACCCAGGTTGGGGTAATGCCAGGAGGCTGTGACCCTGGCCTGCCAGTGATTGCCATTTGAGCCTTTGCTTCTCTCCCTCCCTCCTCCCAATGGGCACAGCGTGCTGCCTTGCTTTCTTCTAACAACCCACAGGGGCCATATACAGAAGTCAGCTCAGTGTCCTGAGCATCTTGGGTCACCTGACCACCACTGTCCCTTGTCCCCTCTTCCCTCAGGGCTCTTGGGTGAAGGCTTTGCTGAAATGGACCCATTTTTTGCACTTTGGCCTCATTGGATGCCCTGATTGGGAGGCGGGGGAAGAGGCAGGCTGTTCCTGACTTGTGTCCTGTCTTATGACCTGTTCTGCCCCTTCTGCACATGACCAGGGATTCTGGTTGCAATAAAACTGCTGCTGCTGGTGCTGAGCATCCAGTTCCCTTGCTCCAGGCTTCCTCTCTAAGGTGGGCTGGTCTCCATGAGCTGTGGGCTTGCATGATAGAGAATCCACCCCAGAAAGCTTGGTGGATATCAACTCCCCCCCCCATTCAAAGGGATTATATCTGACTCTGGGTCTATGTTAGAACAAGGCAGAAGCAAACCAAGTGTAAGTTGTGGGTATTTGGATATTTGTATGTTTGGCAAGAAGGTGGCCGGGGTCTGCTGGGGGATGGAGACCTAAAAGTAAAAGAATACTCACAAGGACTGGGGAGATTGCTCAGTGGTTAAAGGCATTTGCTTGTAACACCTGAAGGCCTGGGTTCAATTCTGCAGTACCCATGTAATGCCAGATGCACAATGTGTTGCATGTGTTTGGAGTTTCTTTGCAGTGGCAAGAGGCCCTTTCATACTTATACTCTCTCAAATAAATGTGTTTTCTAATATTTTGTTTATTTATTTACAAGAAGAGAGAGAGAATGGATGTTCCAGGGCCTTCAGCCACTGAAAATGAACTCAGATGCATGTACCACTTTGTCCATCTGGCTTTAAATGAGCACTGAGGAATCAAACCCAGGTCCTTAGGCTTTGCAGGCAACTGCCTTAACCACTGAGCCCAATGAATGTATCTTTTAACAAAAACATAGATATCTCAGCCACCATTTAGAACCTATAAATGACCCCAACTTGGGTCTCTAGATGGGCTTTACTTCATCCTGCCTTCTCTTAGTCTGTAATCTAATAAAATCTCTCTAAACCTTAAAAAATATAACAAACAATACAAGCCTGTGCATGTGGGAAGGAGGGATGGTAGGGTGGAGAGGGACAGTGCTGCTCAGTGGATTGGTCCATCAGCAGCTGTTTATTAAGCAGCTACAATCTAGTTGGCATGGGTCCAGATGCCAAGGACTCAAGGCACATGTGATCTTGCTCTCTTGACCCAATATTCTAGTGTGACAAAGAGGTTCAATGTGCAAACAGGTAAGAGATGATCTCCAATATGGTGCTAGGAAGCAAAGTGTGATCCGAATGTCTGGAGACAAGAGTTCCCCATGTTGATGAGGGCACTCTAGAGTGATAGGATGTAATTCTAAGCCAAACCTGGACCAATAGGCTTTTATGTTCAGGCATGAGCAAAGGCAGTGAGGCATCAAAATGTATGCCAGAGCTGGGCGTGGTGGTGCAACACCTTTAATCCCAGCACTCCAGAGGCAGAGGTAGGAGGATCACGGTGAGTTCAAGGCCACCCTGAGACTACAGAGTGAATTCCAGGTCAGCCTGGGCTACAGTGAGATCCTACCTGGAAAAAAAAAAGTGTCAGAAGCTACCATAGCAGAAAGAGCAAGGACACGAGTCACACCTGCATGAGACTCAGTTTCCCCATCTAGCCAGTCGATGATTACCTTGCAGGGTGGCTAAAAATATAGGGACAATTCTAATTTCAATTCTAATGAAGATATTTCAAATGGTTATATGTAACAAGAACTTAGGCTGGGCATCGTGGGGCACTCCTTCAATCCTAGCACTCAGAAGGCAGAAGTAGGAAGATCACCATGAGTTCAAGGCCAGCCTGGGACTACATGCTGCCTTCAAAAGAAAAAAAAAAAACTTGGAACTCAGGAAAGGCAGATCTGTGAGTCTAGAAGACAGATTGGCATCAGCTGAAAATAATCTGGCAGTGGGTAACAGGAGAAACAGCCAGATCTAGACTTTTGTTGTTTTTTTCAAGGCAGGGTCTCACTCTAGCCCAGGCTGACCTGGAATTCACTATGTAGTCTCAGGCTGGCCTCGAACTCATAGCGATCCTCCTACCTCTGCCTCCCGAATGCTGGGATTAAAGGAGTGTGCCACTAACCCCAGCCTAGACTTTTTTTTTAATTGTTTTTTTTGCTTTGTTTTTCAAGGTAGGGTCTCACTCTTTTGGCCTGGAATTCACTAAGCAGTTTCAGGGTGGCCTTGAACAGATCTAGACTTTTAAAAAGTATTTATTTGCAAGCAGAGAGAGATAGAATGGGCATGTCAGGACCTTCAGCATCTGCAAACAGACTCCAGATGAATATGCCACTGTGCCTCTGGCTTTACATGGGTACTGGGGAATCGAACCCAGGTCCTTAGGCTTTGCCAACAAGCACCCTAACTGCTGAGCCCCAGATCTAGACTTCTTTGTTGTTGTTGTTGGTTTTGTTTTTTTGACGTAGGGGTAGGGTTAGTGTTAGACCTGGCATTCACTATGTAGTCTCCATGGCCTTGAACTCATGATAATCCTCCTACCTCTTCCGAGTGCTGGGATTTAAGGTTTTCGACACCATGTCCAGCCTCAGATCTAGACTTGAAAAAAATTATTTGCAAGAGAGGAAAGAGTGAAAAAGTATGGTATGGGAACTCCAGACATATGCACCACTTTGTGCATCTGGCTCTACGTAGGTACTGTGGAATTGAACCCAGGCCTGCAAGCTTTGCAAACAAATGTCTTTGACTGCTGAGTTCTCTTCCAATCCCAGATGTAGGTTTTTTAGACAGCATCAGCCACTTCAGGCAGGTGATGAGGAGAATTGGACAAACTTGGAGACAGAAGGGAGACATACTAAGGTGAACTAGGTAGGTGTCAGATTATGTGAGCACTGGAGGTCAGCTCAGGCAACCATGGCTTCATTTGTGCCTCTCTCTCTCTCTCCTTTGACCCTTGGATCCCATACGTCATCCCCACCTGTAGCCTCTTCACCTTCCAGGAAGGAATTTCATACAAAATTTGATCAGGATATATTTTATATGTACAGCTCTTTATTTTATTTCTAATAATGTACTTTTCTATTGGTTTAAAATATACATAACAAGCCAGGCGTGGTGGTGCGTGCCTTTAATCCCAGCACTCGGGAGGCAGAAGTAGGAGGATCGCCATGAGTTCAAGGTCACCCTGAGACTACATAGTGAATTCCAGGTCAGCCTGGACTAGAGCGAGACCCTACCTCGAAAAACCAAAAAAAAAAATAATAATAATAAAAAAATAAAATATACATAACAAAATTTTCCTTTAAAATTTTTTTTCTGGTGTTGGGAATTGAACTTGGGGCCTTGTGCAAGCTAGGCAAGTATACTACTACTGAGCCACTTTCTCAGCCCAAATTGAACCTTTATTTATTTGCATGCAGAGACATTGAGAGAGAGTGGGCAGGCCAGGTCCTTAACCACTGCAAATGAACTCCAGATGCATATGCATCTTTGTGCATCCAACTTTATGTGGGTACTGGGGAATGGAACCCAGGTCATTAAGCTTTGTAGGCTAGCGCCTTAACCGCTGCGCCATCTCTCCAGCCCAACCATTTGTTTTTGTTGTTGGTGGTGGTATATTTGTGTGATTTTATTTTATTTATTTTATTTAATTTTGGTTTTTCAAGGTAGAGTCTCACTCTAGTCCAGGCTGACCTGGAATTCACTCTGTAGTCTCAGGGTGGCCTCAAACTCACATCGATCCTCCTACCTCTGCCTCCCGAGTGCTGGGATTAAAGGCGTGCACCACCATGCCCGGCTAATTTTATTTTATTTACTTATTTATTTATTTACAGAGAGAGAGAGAGAAAGAGAACCAGGGACTCTAGTCACTGCCAGATGCATGCACCACCCATCATCTTACATGGGTACTGGGGAATAGAACCCAGGTCACTAGCCTTTGCAGGCAAGCATCTTAACCACAGACATCTCTCCAGCCCATGATTTTATTTTGTTTTTCGAGGTAGTGTCTCACCCTAGCGTCAGGCTGGCCTTGAACTCATGGTGATCCTCCTACCTCTGCCTCCCGATTAAAGGCATGAACCATGGTGCCCAGCAGGATCCTCTTTTTATTTCCTTGCCCAGGTGGCACTGGGCAAGGCCCATGGACAATTTCAGCTCATGATTTAGAGAAGTGGCTATTGTGCCCCCTGGTGGAAGCATTCCTCTCAGTGGAAGAGTCCTTACTTGAGACTGCAGAGGCAGCACTCCTGGTCTCTAAGAGAAATACTACAGGTGCTGCTTGCTGTCTATAAACACTAAAGTAACTGCTGTTCAGCTGCATAGTATTTTTGTTTTGTTTTGTTTTATCTTATTTTTTATTTTATTTATTCATTTTCAAGCAGAGAGAGAGAGAGAGGGAGAGAGCGCACCAGGGCCACCACCTTGTGGGTCTGGCATATGTGGGTCCTGGGGAATTGAACCCACTGCCTTAGGCACTGGACGCAAGTGCCTTAACCGCTGAGCCATCTCTCCAGCCCCTGTTTTGTTCTTTGAGGTAGGGTCTCGCTGTAGCCTAGGCTGACCTGGAATTCACTATGTAGTCTCAGGGTGGCCTTGAACTCATGGCAATCCTCCTTCCTCTGCCTCCCGAGTGCTAGGATTAAAGGTGTGCACCACCATGCCTGGCTTAGCTACATAGTATTTCTTTTTTTTTATAATATTTTATTTATTCATTTTTCAAGCAGAGAGATACAGTGGGGGGGAGAGAGAGAGAGAGAGAGAGAGAGAGAGAGAGAGAGAGAGAGAGAGAGAGAGAACCAGGGCCACCACCTTGTGGGTCTGGCTTATATGGGTACTGGAGAATTGAACCCAGGGCCTTAGTCACTGGAGGCAAGTGCCTTAACCGCTGAGCCATCTCTCCAGCCCTACATAGTATTTCTTAACAGACTTCTCAAAGAACTGAAAGCCATAAAGTGCCTTTCCATATACATTTAGTTTACTTATGACTGGTAATATTTTATTTACACATTTATTAATAAACAGGATCTTATGATCTAGTCCTGACTGGTCCTTATAAAATACATATAATTAATTCTAGGCAGAGTGAGACAGAGAGAAGAGAGGCAGATAGGGCCTCTAGCTCTTGCAAAAGAATTCCAGATGCATGCACCACATTGTACATTTGGCTTTACATGGGTACCAGGGAATCGAACCAGAGTCCTTAGGGCTTTATAGGCAAGTGCCTTAACCACTGAGGCATCTCCCCAGCCCATAAATATATTTTTAAAAAGATGAGATTTTAAATATATATGTGTATATATGCTGGAGAGATGTCTCAGCAGCTAAGGCACTAATGACCCAGGTTCAGTTTTCCGTACTCACATAAAGCCAGATGCACAAAGTGGCACATGTATCTGAAGTCCATTTGCAGTGGCTGGAGGCCCTGGCGTGCCTTTCTCTCTCCTTGCAAATAAAATTTAAAATATTTAAAAATAAAAGAGGAAGCCAGGCGTGGTGGCGCACGCCTTTAATACCAGCACTTGGGAGGCAGAGGTAGGAGGATTGAGTTCAAGGCCACCCTGAAACTACACAGTGAATTCCAAGTCAGCCTGGACTAGAGTGAGACCTTACCTCAAAAAACCAAAATAAAATAAAATAAAAGAGGAGAGAGCTCAAGAGACGGGAACTGGGGAAAGGAAACTATAAGATAATGGGATGGGAACACGATCAGATTTCTGAATGTTCATGTATTAAAGTTCTCAATTTAAAGGAATGAGGATAGAAATGTATGCATTCTGGAATCCCAAGAAATGATAAGGACCAAGCCCTAAGGACTTGGACATAGGCTGAGCAGAGGAGGAAGTCTGAAGGAACCAGTGCAGTGGACTGGAAGAAATAGACAATAGTGTCAGGTGGGTTGGTAGGCCCAATGGAGACAGAGTAGATCTGCAAATCTGTTGAAACAGAGGTTATAGTAACTTTGGTAAAAGCTATTGAAAAAAACTGGGCGGGTGGGAAGGCTGAAGAGATAGCTTAGTGGTTAAAGTGTTTGCCTGCTAAGCAGAAGGACCCAAGTTCAATTCCCCAATAGCTAGATGCACAAGTTGGCACATGTGTCTGCAGTTCATTTGCAGTGGCTGGAGTCCCTGGTGCACCCCTTCTTTCTCTGTGTCTACTTCTTTCTCTCTCTCTCAAATAAAAAAAAATATTAAATTAAAAAATTGTTGGGAAGGGTGTGGTGGCGCACGCCTTTAATCCCAGCACTTGGGAGGCAGAGGTAGGATGATTGCCGTGAGTTCAAGGCCACCCTGAGACTACATAGTGAATTCCAGGTCAGCCTGGACTAGAGCGAGACCCTACCTCGAGAAACAAAAAAAAAAAATTGTTGGGAACAAGAGGGCTGGAGAGATGCATCGTTCAGTGGTTAAAGGTGCTTGCAAAGCAGGGTTCATTTCCCTATCTACCCACATAAAGCCATGGGCATTCATTGGCAGCAGCAGATCCTGACATGCTCATACAAACATACACATGAAAATAAATAAAAAATTATTTATAGCTTGGCATGGTGGTACATGCCTTTAGTCCCAGCACTCAGGAGGCAGAGGTAGGAGGA
The DNA here is from genome assembly GCA_004024765.1 of Zapus hudsonius. Classification (NCBI taxonomy): domain Eukaryota; kingdom Metazoa; phylum Chordata; class Mammalia; order Rodentia; family Dipodidae; genus Zapus; species Zapus hudsonius. The sequence continues at coordinate 42,743 of PVHP010002581.1, forward strand.
TCTCCATGAGTTCCAGGCCAACCTGAGATTGCATAGTGAATTCCAGGTCAGCCTGGGCTAGATCGAGACCCTTACCTCGAAAAATCAAACAAAAAATTACTTATAAACTGTGGGAACAAAATCTCCAATGCAGAGAGACTTGCAAAGAAGCCAACACAGTCTGAACAGAAACAGTGAAAAGAGGGCTGGGGACATGACTCATCAGTTAAAGGCTGTTGCTTGCAAACCTTTAGGGCTGGAATTCAATTCCCAGCACCCAAATAAAGCCAGAGGCAAAAAGAGGTGCATGTGTCTGGAGTTAGTTTGCAGCAGCCAGAGACCCTGGCCATATACATCAACACACATACACACAAATAAATAAAACTTTAGCAAATATTAGCTAGGCGTGGTGGCCCACACCTTTAGTCCCAGCACTGAGGAAGCCAAGTAGGAGGATCTCTGTGATCACAAGGCCAGCCTGAGACTACATAGTGAATTCCAGGTCAGCCTGGGCTAAAGGGAGACCCTACGTTGAAAACCAACCAAACAAACAAAGTGGAGCAGGAGAGATGGCTCAGCCGCTAAGACAGTTGCCTGAAAATCCTAACAACTTGGGTTTGATTCCCCAGTACCCATGTAAAGCCGGATGCACAAAGCGGCAAAATCTGGAGTATGTTTGCAGTGTCAGGGGGCTCTGATTCACCCATTCTCTCTATATACATCTGCTTCTCTGTCTCCAATAAATAAATAAAATATTTTTTAAATGATAAGCTGAGCATGGTGGCGCACGCCTTTGATCCTAACACTGGGGAGACAGAGGTAGGAGAATCACTGTGAGTTCCAGGTCAGCCTGGGCTAGAGTGAGATCCTGTCCCCTGCCCCCCACCACCAAAGTACCACTGTAACCCAGGCTTACCTAGAATTCACTCTGTAGTCCCAGGCTGGTCTTGAACTCACAATGATCCTCCTACCTCTGCTTCATAAATGCTGGGATTAAAGACATGCACTACCACATCTGGCTATTTTTTAAAAATATTTATTTTATTTGTAAGCAGAGAGAGAAAGAAGAAAGACTGACACAGAGAGAGAATGGGTGCGCCAGGGCCTCTAGCCGTTTCGAATGAACTCCAGAGGGATGTGCCACTTTGTGGGTCTGGCTTTATGTGGGTACTGGTGAATCGAACCCATGTTGCTGGGCTTTGCAGGCAAGCACCTTAACTGCGGAGCCACCCCCATTATTATTTTATTTTTTTCAAACATTTTATTTGATAATGAGACAAAAAGGCAGGAAAGCAGAGAGAGAGAGAGAGAGAGAGAGAGAGAGAGAGAGAGAGAGAGAGAGAGAGAGAGAGAGGGCATACTAGGGCCTGTAGCCTCTATAAAGGAACTCTAGATGCATGGGTTACCTTGTGCATCTGGCTCTATGTGGGTATGTGGGTACTGGGGGGAATCAAACTTAGGTCCTTCTACTTTGTTTTAACCTCTGAGTCATTGTTCCAGCCCCTATATTTATTTATTTTGAGGTAGGGTTTCACTCTGGCCCAGGCTGACCTTGAACTTAGTAGCTCTGGGCTGGTCTCCTACCTCCGTACTGAGGAATTGTTGGCTTCTCTGCAAGTCTCTTTGCATTGGAGATTTTGTTCCCACAAAAAAATAAATAATTTTTTCTGTTTGTTTTCGAGGTAGGGTATCTAGCCCAGGATGACTTGGAATTCACTATGCAGTCTCAGGGTGGCCTCCAACTCATGGAGATCCTCCTACCTCTGCTGCCTGAGTGTCCATGACACTACCTCAGGGACTAATGGCATGTGCTACTGCACTCAGCTTGTTTTTGTTTGTTTGTTTTCTGAAAGGGAGAGCTGGAGAGATGGCTCAGTGGTTAAAGGTGCTTGCTTGCAAAGCCTGATGGCCCAGGGTTCAATTCCCCAGAATCCACATAAGCCAGATGCATAAAGTGTCTCATGCGTCTGGAGTTCATTCACAGCAGCAAGAGTCCCTGATGTGCCCATTCTCTCTCTCTCTCTTTCTGCTTGCAAATAAATAAAAAATATACTTTAAAAATAAATTTATTTATTTTCAAGGAAAGAGAGGTAGGGAGGGCGGGAAGGAGGGAGACAATTGGTGAGCCAGGGCTTCTAGCCACTGCAAAAGAACTCCAGATGGATGAGCCACATTGTGCATCTGGCTTTATGTGGATGGGTACTGGGGAGCCAAACCCCGGTCATTAGGCTTTGCACACAAGTGCCTTAACTTCTGGGCTGTTTCTTCAGCCCTAAAAAATATTTTTTAGAGAAAAGGGTACACTGGCCGGGCCTGGTGGTGCACGCCTTTAATCCCAGCACTCGGGAGGCAGAGGTAGGAAGATTGCGTTGAGTTCAAGGCCACCCTGAGACTACATAGTGAATTCCAGGTCAGCCTGGACTAGAGTGAGACCCTACCTCGAAAAACCAAAAAAAAAAAAAAAAAAAAAAAAAAAAAAAAAAAAAAGAAAAAGAAAAAGAAAAGGGTACATATACTGGGCTGGAGATATATGGGCTATCAGTTAAGGCATTTGCCTACAAAGCATAAGGACCCAAGTTTATTCCCCAGGACCCATGTACAGCCAGATGCACAAGGTGGCATGTGTGTCTGGAGTTCGTTTGCAGTGGCTGGAGGCCCTGGTGTGTCCATTCTATCAGTCTGCCTCTTTCTATCACTGAGACGGGTTGCTATGCTGCAGCAGAAGCTTGAAGTGGCAAAACCTCTTCCTTAGCAAAGAGTTGAAAAGTTCATTGCTGACATAAACATGAAAAACAGAGATATGGTTTAGTGTTTGGGATAGAATAGAAACAAGGATATGGGGAAATGGGTGTGCTTGTGAGAGATGACATGCTGATCCACAACTAACTCAGATTCTCGCCTCTGTTACTGCAGTTTACCCGTCTGACAACAATATAGGAGAATTAGGGAATAGGACACTTTCCGGTAACTCTTAGGTTTTAATCTAATTTTGTACCTGATGTTGACTCACAATCTTAGCCAATGATGAAGTTCTGCTTTTGAAAGCTGCTTGCTTAATATAATAATAAGAGGTGGTCTTTGTGTTTTTTGTCTTTAGAAACCCTTGCAGAAGACAGTCTGGCACTGCTCCTTGCTCAGATTTCTGACAAGGACATAAAGACTCTCCTTTTTAACTTTATTGGGTGGTCTGCCTCAGTTTGCCCATAACATCACTCTCTCTCAAGTAGATAAAATTTTAAAAAGAAAGAAAAGGGTACACTAAGCCATGTTTGCTCACAGATTTGTATGATTCACTGCTGAAGGAGAAAGGAACGCTACAGAAGAGGAGAGGGATGGCTCAGCGGCGGGGGGGGGGGGGGACCTGTGCTCCGGGGAGCGAGGAGGGAGAAGGGGTGAGCACAGGGAAAGCCAAAGGCTGGCCTCGGGGGAACACCGAGTGCGTTTCCGTCGCCTCGTAAGGCGGGCCGAGGAACGGTCTAGTCCTGGGCGTTTCTCTTCCCTTCTCAGGTGGGCGGCACCCCCTCCTTTCCACTCCCCACCGAGCCCGAGCTGTAAGCGCTCCTTTTGCACCCCCACCTCCTCTCGCCCACTTCCGCGTCACGTCTGCAGCCGCCCGACTCGCGCAGATGGAGGCGGCCGGGTCCCGCGGGACCGCGGGGTGCGAGCCCGTCCCCGTCGCGCTCGCGCGCGGGGCTCCCGGCCGGCTGTTTGGAGGCGCCGAGCTCCTTCTCCAGCGCTCGCTCGCGTGCGCGTGCGCGCGCTCCCCGCCCCCCTGCGCCTGCGCAGAGGGACCAGGAAGCGGTGCGTCCGGTGAGGTCTAGCGCCTGCGTGCTGCGGGCTTCGGGGCCTCCCGGCCTGAGGAGCGGGGAAGATGGCGGCTGTGGTGGAGAATGTAGTGAAGCTGTGAGTGCTCGTTTCTTTCTCTCCCGGGTCGGAAGGTCTTGGAAGGGGCCTGGGAGTAGGGAGCGGCGTGGGATGAGACCAGGCAAAGAGAGGCCCGTGCCAGGAGTCCTTCCGGCGCGACTCCAGTGCGGAGGCCCCCCAGAGACTCGGAAGAGACGCTGCGCTTCTGGGGAAACTTGTGGAGGCCGTGCGGGGGGGCCCGCGGGAGCCCCCGGCGGGTGGGCGGCGTCCTTCCGTCCTGCGGGCTCTCCTGGCTGCGAGCCGCACACCCACCGTCCCGGCCCGTGTCTGGAGACGCGTCAGTCCGGGGGAGCCGGGCGGAGGCCGAGCGGCCGCCACCGCCCGCCGGAGCCCCCCGCCGCCCCTGGGGAGGGGTTGAGACTTCACCCCGTGACGCGCGCGGGGAGCCTCCTTGGGGAGCAGGAACCTGGGAGGAAATGGTCGGGAAGCAGCTACCGATGGGAAACAACTTCAGGGAGGAGTAGCGGTGGACCTCCTAGACCCCGGGGGTGGGCGGTCTCGGTGTTCCAGGTACCGTGGTGCTGCTCGTGTTTCGGGCCGAGGGAAAGTTCACGGGTGTTGGGGAGACACGGGACTTCCTGTGAGTTAGAGATGGGGGGACTCTGATGTGTCATCCGTAAGGAATAAGCCCTGGGACAAGCAGGGGAGCCGCCGCCTGTGCGGCCCACTGGGCTTAATGAAGGGGCAGGAAGATGGAGGGGTGTGGAGCTGTCTCGTCAGGGCTGTGGGTTGTGATAGGTGGGGAACTGTGCTAAGGGCTTTGTGGTGGGCTGAGCTCCAGTCGTCCCAAGAGCTTTTTCTTTTTTGAAGGTTAAGTTGCTTCTCCCACCCACCCCTTGCCTGGAGCCCTTTCTTTCAGAAAGCTTTCCCGCTTCCATTAGGCTAAGTGCTTTCTCCTCTTGTGGCTTTTTTTTTTTTACCATGCTTTATCCTGCTGTGTCTACCCTTCCCTCCTCCCAGCACTCTGATCTGCCCACTCCACTTTTCCCAGCTTTCTTCAGGCTGACATTTTCCTCGACTTAGAAATGACACTGTTGATCTAACAGTTCTATGGTTATCCTTTGTGACTGAGATGTTACGTTCTTTGTTTCCCTGCGTTTTTTTTTTTTTTTGTTGACTTACTTATCCCAGTATAAGAGGAGGTTTTACACGGGTTTCATGATTGCAGAAAAAGGAAGTGTCTGCACTAGAGGAATATTGGACTTGTTTAGGTTTTGAGAATTACATGTAATGAAGTTTTCCAGGTTGAAAGACTTTCTTCAGGAAAATGGAGTTGCCAACTCTTTGGGTGCAGTGTTATAACTGATGGGTTATGCATTTAAACAGAGCGTGGCTGAGTAGAATTTTATGGTGTACATGGACCTCAACTTTGATATCCATTCATTCAAGCAATGGGCATTTGGGTTGATTCCAATTCTTAGCTATTATGAATTGAGCAGCTATAAACATGATTGAGCAGATATCACCGTGCTGAAGCGAGGAATCTTGAGGAATCTTGAGGGTAGATGTCCAGTAGAGGGATAGCTAGCTGGCTCTTTTAAGAACTGTAGAGATTGTGAAAATACCCACCCACTGGTTCCTGAGCATCCATAATGGGACACCAGCATGCACCTGGAGTTTGTTTGTACCCACAGAGGCCCTGGTGCACCCATTCTTTCTCTCAAGTATTTAAAAAAAAATCACCTTTACGACCAAAGTTGTCTGGGACACACTTGGCTGGATTTTAGAGTTAAAAAGACCTGATTTGACTGCAAGGAACCACATGCATGAGGACATTTAGTTAACCTATGAAGACCTGCTACAGATTGGGAAGGCTGGACTAGATGAGCTCTGACTTATCAGGATTTTGAGGAGTGGGGGGGGGGGGAGGAATGAGAAGCTGGAGAGTCCGGCTATGTACCTCATCTCCGTTCTAGCTGTAGAAAAAAGCCTGTGGACTACAATTAATGCACCCCCCCCAACTTTCCCTTTAAGAAAGGGCTTTAAGGGCTGGAGAGATGGCTCAGCGGTTAAGGCACTGGCATCCAGCGCCTAAGGCCCGGGGTTCAATTCCCCAGGTCCCACATAAGCCAGACCCACAAGGTGGTGGCCCTGGTGCTCTCTCTCTCATCTCTCTGCTTAATAAAGAAAATAAATAAATAAATATTTTTTTAAGAAAAGAAAGGGCTTTTATTCTTGTACCATTCTTGCCTGGAAAGAGATGCTTTTCTTGATTATAGTGTGCCCAAGTCTCTGGAAGCTGAGGTAAAGACTACTAGCTCATCTTTCCTGACTTGTAAATTCTCTCTCCCTCCCAAATATGATGCCAGAATTGAAATAACCTTTAAGGGGGTCTTTTTAGAGTAAAATACTGTTAACTGCTGACGAATTTAAAATTTTCTGAGTTAGGTAACAAGATCTAGAAAATAATGTTAGCTTGATATTTTTGCTACAGGAGTCTTGAGTTCATAAGCTCACTTACTCTCTTTGCTTTCTCAAAACACATACATACAAGTGTTTCATGCCCAACCATATTACCTACCGGACCACTTGCCCCACCTTCTGAAATGTCACTTAACTTATAGGAGCTCTGGCAGGATATCTCAGCCATTTCCCCAAACCATTGCCAGCCTTCTTGCCCTGACTAGCCTTCAGCCCTGCTGGGCTGGCTGGCCTTCCTTCCTTTGACTTTCAGTGTCAGTATCAATTCCCATCAGCAGAAACAAAGGAGCTGCTGCACTCAGCCTTGTTTATCCAATTTTCCTTTGGTAAGGACGCTGCCGCCTAAAGGCAAGCAAAAGCGGGCATGTTCTCTTCTGCACCCTGCTCTCCAACACAAGGTTCGTGCCTAATTCAAATTACAGTCTTTACAGCTCATTGAATCCAGTCAGGCTGTATTTGGTGTTGCTGTGTATGGTCTGTGTCTTTTCCCCTTGATGGAAACAAGCTATGCAGAGGTTGACTGTGGCTGCTTCGTGAAAGCCCCCATCAGATTCCAGAGTAGCTTCCTTGCAGTCAAATCAGATCTTTTTTTAATTTTTTTGTTTGTTTTTCGAGGTAGAGTCTCTCTCTCTAGCCCAGGCTGACCTGGAATTCACTATGTAGTCTCAGGGTGGCCTTGAACTCACGGCAATCCTACCTCTGCCTCCTGAGGGCTGGGATTAAAGGCATGCGCCACCATGCCCGGCAAATCAGATCTTTTTAACTCTAAAATCCAGCTAAGTGTGTCCCAGACAACTTTGCTGGTAATAGGGATTTTTTTTCCCCAAAAATATTTATTTGAGAGAGAGAATGGGTGCACCAGGGCCTCCTGTGGCTGCAGACAAACTCCAGGTGCATGCACCACTTTGTACATCTGGCTTTACATGAGTACATGGAGAATTGAACCTGGGCCACCAAGAGGCTTTGCAAACAAACACCTTTAACCACTGAGCCAGTAATGGGAATTCTCAGAAAGAAGTCATCTGTGCCCTAAGACCTTTTCTTTCTCTTTCTTTTCTTTTTTTATTTTATTTTATTTATTCATTTTCAGGCAGAGAAATACACAGAGAGAGAGGGAGAGAGCACCAGGGCCACCACCTGTGGGTCTGGCACATGTGGGTACTGGGGAATTGAACCCCCGGCCTTAGACACTGGAGGCAAGTGCCTTAACCGCTGAGCCATCTCTCCAGTCCTATTTTCTTTTCTTTTCTTTTCGTCTGTCTCTTTTTGAGGTAGGGTCTCTAGCCCAGGCTGACCTGAAATTCACTATGAAGTCTCAGGGTAGCCTTGAATTCACAGGAGTCCTACCTCTGCCTCCTAAGTGCTGGGATTAAAGGTTTGTGCCACCACATCCAGCTCCCTAAGACCATTTTAAGATCTATTGAAGGGGCTGGGGATATATCTCGGTTGGTAGAGTGCATGCTAAACCCTGGATTCAATCTTCATACACTGGGCATGATGGTATACTCTGTAATCTCAGCACTTGGGGGGTTGAGGTAGGAGGATCAGAAGGTCGTCCTTGACTCCATGGCAAATTTGAGGCCACCCTGAATTACATGAAACTGTCTGACATACAAAATGCTGATTATTTGACTGGGGTATAGCTGGTGGTAGAAGTACATGTCTAGAATCTGGAAGGCCCTGGGTTTGATCTCTAAGACAAGAACAAAGAGATTGATAAAATATAAATAGGAGTTGTTATAGATAGTTTACTCTCCATGACTCAAACAAGATAGGTTTATCGCACCACAGAACTCCTGGCACTGTGCAGTTTTCTTATTTTTTTTTAATATTTTCTTTTTTTGAGGGGGGGGGAGAGAGAGGAGAGAATGGGCACACCAGGACCTTCAGCCTCTGCAAATGAACTTCAGACACATGCACCCTCTTGTGCATCTGACTTTATATGGGCACTGGGGAATTGAACTCTGGTCCTTCTGCATTGCAGGCAAGCGCCTTAATCCCTAAGCTATCACTTCAACCCACTGTGCAGTTTTCTTACTAGCTTTTTAAATTTTATATGTATGTATGTATATGTGTATATATAGATGTGTGTATACACACACACTATGTGTATATATATATATATATATATATGTATTTGCAAGAACAGAGATTATAGATAGGACCCAAACAAACTCCATATGCATGTGCCAGTCTGTGTAACTGGCTTTACATGGGCCCTAGGGAATTGAACCTGGGATGGTAGGCTTTGGTAGCAAGTGTCTTTGACCACTGAGCCATCTCCCCAACCCTTAAAATTTTTTTTTTAATTTATTTGAGAGTGAGTATGGGTATACTATGGTCTCCTGGCACTGCAAATGAACTCCAGATGCATTCATCCACTTTGTACTTTACATGGGTTCTAGGGAATTGAATACAGGTCATCAGGCTTTGCAAGAAAGCATTTTTAACTGCTGCGAGCCATCTCCCCAGCTCTTTCTATCTTTTTTGTTGTTTTTAAGGCAAAGGAGATTTATTGAAGGAAAAAAAGGGGGGAAAGTCCTAAAGTGTCAGGACAAGCATGCTTGGGATTTCAGTCAGCACCCAAAGAAGAAAAAGAAAGCAGGAAAAAAGGAAAGATTGTGCTTTTTTTTTTTTTGAGTTAGAACTAAGAAAAGCAGACAGATCAGTAATGAGAATAAGTGAGCAACTGCCTATTTTTTGAGGCAGGGTCTCAGCCCAGACTGTCCTGAACTCACTTTGTAGCCTAGCCTGGCCTCGAACTCCCTTTGATCCATCTTAACTCAGTCTCCTGAGTGCTGGGATTAAAGGTGTGAGCAGCCATGGCCCAGCAGTTTTCTAGTTTTTTAAAGTACTTCAGAGCCAGGTGTGGTGGTTCACACCTTTAATCCCAGCACTCGGGAGGCAGAGGTAGGATTGCCATGAGTTCAAGGCCACCCTGAGACTACATAGTGAATTCCAGGTCAGCCTGGGCTAGAGTGAGACCCTACCTCGAAAAACAAACAAACAAATAAATAAAGTACTTCAGGGATCAGCTTTTCTTTCCTTTTTTAAAAAATATTTTATTTATTCATTTTCAAGCAGAGAGATACAAAGAGAGAAGAGAGAGAGAGAGAGAGAGAGAGAGAGAGAGAGAGAGAGAGAGAGAGAGAGAGAGAGAGAGAGAGAGAATGCACCAGGGCCACCACCTTGTGGGTCTGGCATATGTGGGTCCTGGGGAATTGAACCCACAGCCTTAGGCGCTGGAGGTGAGTGCCTTAACCACTGAGCCATCTCTCTAGCCTGGGATCAGCTTTTCTTCAGATTTCAAATTGAATCAAGTCCCAAGAAAATTCTGGATGTTAAATTGTGTGAGAATGAGGAAGACAGGAGATGGTCCTTAATGCACACAGGTTTCTTGCTGGTAATGGTGCTTGGGTTAATTACTACTCTCCTGGAGGCCTATAGCTTCTTAGTCACATTGGATACACAAATAGCAGCACCTTGTAATGCCTCTCAGCACTCTTCCCTCCACCCCATTCTCTGAAATTGTTTAATATTCATACCTGTAGAGCATTTTTTATTGTAATTTTTTTTGCTTAATTGTTTTTGTTAGTTTTTTTTTTTTTTTTTTGAGGTAGGGTCTCACTCTAGCCCAGGCTGACCTGGAATTCACTATGTAGTCTCAGGGTGGCCTTGAACTCATGGTGATCCTCCTACCTCTGCCTCCCGAGTGCTGGGATTAAAGGCATGCGCCAACACGTCCGGCTTGTTGGTTTTTTAAAAAATATTTTTACTTATTTTTTTGCAAGCAGAAATAGAAGAGAGGCAGAATGGGTGAGCCAGCGCCTCCAGCCACTAGAAATGAACTCCAGATGCATGTGCCACTTTTGCATCTGGCTTTATGTGGGTACTGGGGAATTGAACCTGGGTCATTAGGCTTTGCAGGCCTTAACCACTGAGTCATCTCTCCTGCTCCATGTTAGTTTTTTTTCCAGCTTAAAATATATATATATATATATATTGTCCATAATGAGTTACATTATTTAGTGGGCAAACAATGAGTTGTTATCCCCAATTCCCCGATGACTCCCCTCCCCCATCCCCAATCAGCTGGATATCCTCCTCCATGGGTCGACTGGATCAGTCCTTGTGACAGGGGACCATGGATAGCCTAGTATTCAGCCAGGTTCTCCTGGCCCTAGTATGTTGTTACTTAGGGGTGCCATGCCTCTGGATAGTATCCCCCACCACGGCTCTCACAGTCTTTCCGCCCCCCCTCTTCTGCTCAGTTCCCTGAGTCGTGGTGGATGAGTATTAAGGCTGCTTTAATGTTGTGAGCTTAGGGGTCTTTGTGTCGAAAATCGTTAGTTTCTGTCTCACTGGGTTATCCTGTGTTGATTGAATGGCTGTGGCTGTGGGTCCCTTGTTCATCCCATCATTCTCTGCGGGGTTCCCTATGGATCCTCCACGATATGACTCTGGTGGCTCCTCTCTTGCCAGGATCTCAGCTATCGGCTACGGTAGGGTTAGATGGGCCCCAGCTCTCTCGTTGCATCCTGAAAAATACAACATAATCTCCATTGGAGAGTGAGATCAGTGTAGGTTAACAAATATACACAATTCTGGATTACCTAGATTCTATTTTTAGTAGCCTCCCCGTCAATTGCTCCCATAGTGCATCTTGTCTTGGGAGCCCAAGAGTACGGGATCCGGTGCCTATCGCCCTGAATCCTAAGTTCCAGACAAGGGCTCCCCTCACTAAGTGGAAAATTTGGCCGAATTTGAAAGCTGTTGATTGTCTCCCCCAGGCCCAGGCTTCTCCATTACACAAGTGCTCCTTTCTTGGTTCACTATTCTCTCCCAGTAGGATGTGTGGTCAGCCTACTTATGGCCTCAGATTGTGTTTCATGTCAGTGGTCTCTGTTTACTCCAGCTGTCGTTGGTCAATTTCCCCTGGCAGCCTGTGCAGTGCCTTCCAGCACTACACTAACTGCCTTCTGGGGGCTGGATACCATTCCAGATCTCGAAGGGTCTCTCCGCTGGTCTATGGCATTCTGTGATTTCTTCAGCAACAGGGTTTTGCCTCAGGCCTGGGGAGGGCACTCAAGAGCTTTGACAGAATTCTGTCTTGTTGTTGGAACCTCATGGGTCGCTTTGGTCAACAGCTCAGTGAGGGAAGGAACCGGTGGTTGGAGCCAGGGGTTGTCAGACTGATCTAATTATTCACAGGCTTAGACTTTTTCCCCTACCACTCATGGCCCCTCTTGCCAGTCGACATCCACTACTTTCTCAATAGGTTACAGTATGCTCATGAGGATTTCATGATTTTGAAACTAATATGGTTTAGCCTCATGCTTAAGCCATTCCCCTCCTGATTTTTAAAAAAAAATTTGCAAGCAGAACGAGAGAGAGAGAGAGAGAGAGAGAGAGAGAGAGAGAGAGAGAGAGAGAGAGAGAGAGCGCACACACCAGGGCCTCTAGCCACTGCAAACAAACTCCAGATGCACGTGCCTCTTTGTGTATCTGGCTTTACGTGTTTACTAGGGAATCAATACGAATAGTGTACTGGGTGCAAGTGCCTTAACCGCTGGGCAATCTCTCCAGTTCTGGTTTTGATTTTGAGACAGGGTTTTGCTCTGTCCCATGAGGTAGAAAAAGAGGCAAATAGAAGAAAGAGATAATCTTCCAGTTCCCTAAGTGTTTGGCAGGGGAGAGAGATAATTCAGCGCTCCATGCCCCTGCTTCTATTTTTTTTTTTTCAAGGTAGGGTCTCGCTCTAGTCCAGGCTGACCTGGAATTCACTATGTATGTCTCAGGGTGGCCTTGAACTCACGGCAGTCCTCCTACCTCTGCCTCCCCAGTGCTGGGATTAAAGGCGTGCGCCACCACGCCCGGCTTGAAACACTCTTCATGCCCCTGCTTCTTATCACCCTGCAGCCTTGGGGAGCAGTACTACAAAGATGCCATGGAGCAGTGCCACAATTACAACGCCCGCCTCTGTGCTGAGCGTAGCGTGCGCCTGCCTTTCTTGGACTCACAGACTGGTGTAGCTCAGAGCAACTGTTACATCTGGATGGAAAAGCGACACCGGGGCCCAGGTGAGGGTGCATACTTGGGGGGAACAGGACTCAGGAGCATAAGGAAGAGGTTCTTTCCTCCGCTTAAAGAGGTAGTTTCAAGGGAAGGACAACAGACACTGAAAACCTTGTAACAGTGGATGAATACAGTCTTCCAATGATAAGAAACGGGGGGGGGGGGGTTATGAAACAGGTTGGTTTGGTTTGTACCAGCACCTTTGTTTTCTGCCCTGCTGGTCTTCTGAAGAGCTATGTACTAGGGAAGGTAACTACACCTAACAGATTTTTTTTTTCTTTGTGGAACTGAGGATTGAACCTAGGACATCGTGCATGCTAGGCAAGCACTCTACCACTGAGCCACTTTCTCCTCATGATAGATTTTTTTCTTTCCATGAAGTATCCAACCCAACCCCAGTGTTAATCCCATGCTTGTTTCTGAAACTAGATTAACTGCCCTCCCTCCCTCCCACCCACAGGACTGGCCTCTGGACAGTTGTATTCCTACCCTGCCCGGCGCTGGCGGAAAAAACGGCGAGCCCACCCACCTGAGGATCCACGGCTTTCCTTCCCATCTATTAAACCAGGTAAGGGGTTCTCCCTAAGCAGAGCGTAGCTTGCTGCATGACAGAGGCTGTTGATGTCCTCCTGTTCCCAGGCCTTGAGCTAGATCCTGCAGATATCTGATTTCTTCCTGCAAAGAATTCAGTCAGTTAAGGAACACGGGTTCATCAGCTGCATTCCAGCACCAGTGTGTCTTGGCTCCTGGGCAGCCAGAGAATAGAAGACAGTGACCCTTCACTGTCGACTTGGCATCATCCCTTCTGAGCCTTGCCATGACCTGACTATTACAGACACAGACCAGACCCTGAAGAAAGAGGGGCTCATCTCCCAGGATGGCAGCAGTCTAGAGGCTCTTTTGCGCACTGACCCTCTGGAGAAGCGAGGTGCCCCAGATCCCCGAGTTGATGATGACAGCCTGAGCGAGTTTCCTGTGACCAACAGTCGAGCAAGGAAGGTACAAGGTTATCCTCACAACTAAGGGACTTTGATAGAGATTCAAGCCTGTCTTTATGGGAGGTTTCCCAATGAGCAGAGCTGAAGCACATCTGTGGAGGAACACTTGCTATCATTTGTGAGGCCCTCTAGTCAATCTCTAGCACAAAAAATAAAATAAAAACAACTAAAGCAGAAGCTGAGGCAGGCTCTGCACTTACTGCTGTACTGGCCAGCACTCTACCACTGCTGTCATCTAGTGTTCCTCTCTCTTTTCCTTTAAAGTACTGGCTCTTATTCATCCTCTTTAGTACAAAAGTTTTTTTGTTGTTGTGGTGGTGGGCTTTTTTTTTTTTTTTTTTTTTTTTTTTTTTTTTTTTTTTTTTTTTTTTTTTTTTTTTTTTTTTTTTTTTTTTTTGCTTTTGCATGTTTATTTTTTTATTTTTATTTTTCGAGGTAGGGTCTCACTCTAGTCCAGGCTGACCTGGAATTCACTATGTAGTCTCAGGGTGGCCTTGAACTCACAGTGATCCTCCTACCTCTGCCTCCCGAGTGCTGGGTTATTTTTATTTTTAAAGATGGGGTCTTGCTCTCGCCCAGGCTTGCGCGCTCTCTCTCTCTCTCTCTCTCTCTCTCTCTCTCTCTCTCTCTCTCTTTCTTTTAATATTCATTTATTGGGGCTGGAGAGATGGTTTGGTGGTTAAGGCACTTACCTGCAAAGCCTAACAATCCTGATTTGATTCCCCAGTACCCACTTAAAGCCAGTTGCACAAAGTGGCGCCTGCATCTGGAGTTTGTTTGCAGCGTCTAGAGGCCCTGGTGTGCCCATTCTCTCTCTCTCCTTTCTCTCTATCTCTCTGCTTGCAAATAAATATTTAAGCATTAATTTGTTTATTTACTTATAAATAAGAGATAGGTAGAAGAGAGACAGAGAGAATGGACATTGCAGCACCTCCAGCTGCTGCAAACAAACTCCAGGTAGATGCACCACTTTGTGCATCTAGCTTATGTGGGTACTGGGGAATCGAACTCATGTTCTTAGGCTCTCAGGCAAGTGCCTTAACCAATGAGCCATCTTTTCAGTCCCCACCCCTTTTTTATTTATTTATTTTTTTTGGTTTTTCAAGGTAGTGTCTCGCTCTAGTCCAGGCTGACCTGGAATTCACTATGTAGTCTCAGGGTGGCCTTGAACTCACAGCAATCCTCCTACCTCTGCCTCCCAAGTACTGGGATTAAAGGTGTGTACCACCACACCTGGCTCTCCTTTTTTATTTTTGAGAGACAAACAGAATGGGTGCACCATGGCCTCCAGCCACTGCAAACAAACTTCAGACTCATGCACCACTTCTTGTATCTGGCTTTAGGTGGATACTGGAGAATTGAACCTGGGTCATTAGACTTTTCAGGCAAGTGCTTTAACAGCAGAACCATCTCTCCAGCCCCTGTTTTTTAATTTCTACATGAGTTTTTGTCAGAGTTTTTTGGTGCCTGAAAGCTAGCATACTAAAATTTAAAAATATGAAAAGTTGGGCTTGAGAGATGGCTCATAGCTAAGGTGCTTGCCTGCAAAGCCTAACGACTTTGGTTTGATTCCCCAGTACCCACATCAAGCCATATGTACAAAGTGGTGCATGCGCCTGGAGTTCGTTCACAGTGTTTAATAGTTCTGGTGCTCCTATTCTTTCCCTCTCTCTTTCCTTGCAAATAAATAAATCTTTTTTTTTTTAAAGAAGAAACATGAAAAGCTAAAGTTAAGCCAGGCACTGTGATAAGTGCTTTTTTATGTTTCCTCCTGTACAAGCTTATGAGGTAGGTTCTGTGGTAAACTAAGTTATAGGTGTTAGCAGTAGATCAGGCAGGCTACTTGTAGTAGCAGAGAAAGCTTTAGGAAAGCTTGGCCTCTTGGAGCTGAAGGAAAGGCATTCTAGGCTAAGAGAACAATGTGAAGAGGCACAAAGATTGAAGGAAGCAGGAGTGAGATTATAGGGTAGGTGGGGTTAGGACCCAGAGAAGCTGCTAGGTAGCTCTGGCCAATTCTATCACGAGGAAGTTTTTGGGTGCACGAGATTTCTGCCTATAATAACCCTCTGGTCGGGCTGGAGAGATGGCTCAGCGGTTCAGGCACTTGTTTCTAGTGCCTAAGGCCCCGGGTTCAATTCCCCAGGACCCACATATGACAGACCCACAAGGTAGTGGCCCTGGTGTGTTTTCTCTCTCTCTCTCTCTCTCTCTCTCTCTCTCTCTCTCTCTCTCTCTCTGTATCTCTGTATCTCTGTATCTCTCTGCTTGAAAATGAATAAATAAAATATTTAAAAATAAATAAAAATAAAAAATAAATAAAATAATCCTCTGGTCACTCAGCGGATCCTTGAACCTGATGACTTCCTGGATGATCTTGATGATGAAGACTATGAAGAAGATACTCCCAAACGGCGGGGCAAAGGGAAATCCAAGGTGAGGGGCTGGTATGCTGCCTGTAGTATGGGGCAGGTGGTTCAGAAAGAGATGTATTATTTTATTTATTGTGGTTGGCTTTCTCCCAACCAATGTAACTCCTTTGGTCCAGACGCCTTAGTAAGGGCATCTATTTGCTCTTCTTGGCAGAGTAAGGGTGTGAGCAGTGCCCGGAAGAAGCTGGATGCTTCCATCCTGGAGGACCGGGACAAGCCGTATGCCTGTGACAGTGAGTGCCTCAGGAGAGGTGGGGAGGTCTCACCTTGGTCCTAGCACCTGCTCTGGATGTGAGAGGAGGGAGGGTCACATTCTTGCACGGAATGGTAAACAAGCCTGGGCTCTTGTCCTGCCTGCTGACTGGTTCCCTCCAAGATCCCTGAGAGGCCTTGGGCCTTTGCTTCATGGTGGGTGGGATCTGCATGCTCTGGGAGAGATTTCTCGGCCCCTAGGGTGGGGGAGTGGAGGATGGGCTTCTTAGAGGGTCGGCTGACCCATCAAGCCAAGATGCAGGGGGCCAGCCCTGAGGTTTTCAGTGTCTGTTCTCTTCCCCTTTGCTTCGGCTCACCCCGCTTCCGAGCCTCCAGCCTGGAGCGCCATCGTTGCTGGGGTTCTCTCTCGCTTGCTCCACTTTCCTGCTGCTGCTGCTGCTGCCGCCGCCGCCGCCCTGTCTCAAGTGTGTCAAGGCCTCCTTCTCATGACTTTTCTTTCTGTCTTTCAGATAGTTTCAAACAAAAGCATACCTCGAAAGCGCCCCAGAGAGGTAGCTCTCTCAACTTTTCAGACTTTTGGTTTTCCTATCCCTTTCCCTCCTCCCTTGTTCCTCCTGCCTTTCTCATTTCCTGTGATTGTAGTTTTGAAATCTCTAGAGTGGCTTGAGGGTAGAGCTATGGAACCACAATGACTCCACTGTTCAGCGTCCTAGCAGCTGCCTTTACCAGTGCTCGTCTGTCTCCCACAGACTCACTCCTAGGCCATTCAGCCTAGTGCGTGGGGAAAACCCAAAGCATTAGGAGGAACCCACTATGAGCAGTTTCATCTGCTGCCCTCCCCGAAACAGGCACCTGGTGGTGAGCTTATGTTCCCACCATCATGCCACCGTCTCCTCTCATCCTCGTTCCTTCCTGCTGGCCCCCCTGCCCCTCTTGGTATCATTGGTCAAGATCAGTTGCTGTAGGAATCTGCTTTCCTTGCTGGTTGTTAGGGGCTGGATAGGGAGTATGCTTGATTTTCTTTGGGAACTACTACCCTGGCTGTTCAGTTGGTCAGTGTTCTCCAAGTGACTGATTCTCAGCCCTTTTTCTGTTCAGTGGAGATTGGCTCCATGGTAAACAAGGGGCCTTCTTGTCATAATGCAGGACCATAGAACTTTCCTGACCTGGAGCTCCTCAGACTTACTATTCCCAGAGCAAGTGATGAAGCAGCCAGGGCTGAATCCCACCAAAGACAACTTAGAAGAATAGTGGTGACCTTGGCCCTGAGAAAGGGAGCAGAGTCCTAGAACCTGGAAGCCCCAGGCTTGATTTCCAGGCTGTGCCGTCACTAAAGCTTGTACCAAAACAGAAATACTGGGAGCAGAGGTGGTGGTTCTGGGCCTCAGGTGGAGCCTCACAGTGTGTAGGGATAGAGATGTGCTATCCTTATATCCTAACAATTCTGTCTACAATTTTTTCACCCAGTTTGTGGAAAACGTTACAAGAACCGACCTGGCCTCAGTTACCACTATGCCCACTCCCACCTGGCTGAGGAGGAGGGCGAGGACAAAGAAGACTCCCAGCCACCCACCCCTGTTTCCCAGAGGTCGGAAGAGCAGAAATGTAAGCAGAGGTTGGGGTAGGCAAGAAGGAGAGGAGTTGGCCTGGTTCTGAAATCCTCTCCTTGCAGGAATATTGAGTGAGCCCTGAGCATCATTAAACTCTTCTCTTTCTCCTGGTAGCCAAGAAGGGTCCTGATGGATTGGCTCTGCCTAACAACTACTGCGACTTCTGTCTCGGGGACTCAAAGATCAATAAGAAGACAGGACAACCTGAGGAGCTCGTGTCCTGTTCTGACTGTGGCCGCTCAGGTACCTCCATTCCCAGAGAGGCCTGCCATATTCGGGCAGCTCACCTCACCCACCCCCTACCCTCGTCCTGGTTTCCAGCTGCCTGTTTCAATTGCCTCTTTCCACAGGGCACCCATCCTGCCTGCAGTTTACCCCTGTGATGATGGCAGCTGTGAAGACCTATCGCTGGCAGTGTATTGAATGCAAATGCTGTAACCTCTGTGGTACCTCCGAGAATGACGTGCGTGCCCATGTGCCCTCTCATCCTTCATCCCTGCCTGGTCCCTCCTGGTTCCTGTTGCTCTTCCCTTAACTCCCACCAAAGCGAGCTTTCTGCTAGAGAGAGAGCAAGGGCCCTCCGATAGTCCCCTCCCCAGTTCCTCCTTCGAACTTGGACTTGTCAACAAATCTGTTTCATTTTTCCTTTTAATTTCTTTTTTTTTTTTCCCCTTCTTTTTTTTTTTTTTTTTTTTTTTTTTTTTTTTTTTTTCGAGGTAGGGTCTTGCTCTAGCCCAGGCTGACCTGGAATTCACTCTGTAGTCTCAGGGTGGCCTTGAACTCACGGCAATCCTCCTACCTCTGCCTCCCGAGTGCTGGGATTAAAGGCGTGCGCCACCACGCCTGGCTCCCTTTCTTTTTAAGACAGGGTCTTACTGTAGCCTGGGCTGCCCTTGAACTCATGGTGATCCTCAGGCCCTGAGTGCTAGAATTTATAAATATGAGCCACCACATCGCACTGAACCTTGTTTTTTGTTTTTTGTTTTTCAAGATAGGGTCTCGCTCTAGTCCAGGCTGACCTGGATTTCACTATGTAGTCTTAGGGTGGCCTTGAACTCATGGCAATCCTCCTACCTCTGCCTCCCGAGTGCTGGGATTAAAGGTGTGCGCCACCACGCCCGGCTTGTTTGTTTTTTTATAATCTATTTATTTTATTTATTTGCAAAGAAAGAGAATGGGCATGCCAGGACTTCTTGCCACTGCATATGAACTTCAAATGCATGTACCACTTTGTGTATCTGGCCTTACATGGGTACTGGAGAATTGAACCTGGGCTGGTAGGCTTTGCAAGTGAGCACCTTTAATCGTTGAGCCATTTCTCCAGCCTGGAAATATTCAGTTTCTTGAGCCAACTTTGAGTTAGATACTGTTTTAGGTTGTGAGGACACTAAACAATAGACAAGGTCCCTACTTTCATGGAATTTATGTTCTTGTAGGAGCAACAGTAAGGCAGGAATTGAGAGCTTTGTACAGTATGCCTTGAAGAAAATGAAACCAGTGATGTACCAGAGTAACTAGATACTAATTTAGAGTCATAATCAGATTTGGCTTTTTGGAGGAGGTGAGGTTGGTGTTGGAATTTGGATAATACCAAGGAGTCAGTCTTAGAAGGTCTGGATGGAAAACATTCCTAAGAAGAGAGCAGCCATTGCAGAGGTGTTAAGGCAGGCAAGATGGTTGTACTGAGGCTATTTCCCACTGGATTCCTCCCTGTGTATGGGAGTTTATGGGCATCCCCAGATCTGTAGGATCTTGAGTTCTTTGGGGTGGAGGGTTGGGATTTGACCCCAAGGCCTTATGCATGGTAAGCATACACTTTACCACTGAGCTATACTCCCAACACCTGGGGCTCTTTTTAAGTCGTGGGGTGCTGTTAAGAGATGTTTAATCAGTGGAGTGACATCTCTCAACATTTTAAAAGGGTAACTGGATGTTTTGTGGAGAGGGGTTATAGGGAAAGAGTAGGGCATGTGATCAGCTCAGGGCAGGCAAGGAATGACAGTGACTTAGTCTGGATGTGGAGAGTGGTGGTTTCTTACTCAGGTTCCTGCATCTCTTCTTAGCTCCACAGTCCCTCTTACAAGTAGCAGCAGTGTTCTCAGAAAGCGTCTTCCTACGCCAACCCCAGTGGTGTAACTGAGACACATAAGTCAGCGGACTCCCTCTTCTTTCTTGCCCTGTCTAGGACCAGCTGCTCTTCTGTGATGACTGTGACCGTGGCTACCACATGTACTGTCTCACCCCATCCATGTCTGAGCCTCCCGAAGGTAAGTGACCCCATTCTTCTACTTAATAATGATTTCATTAGTAACTTGCAGTCATCTGTACCATAAATACTGAGTCCTGGGTTCTGCATCTTCAGTTGTTATTCTTAAAATTTGAATGTAAGGTACCTTGTCTCTACTCAGTTCAGGATGTTTTCCTAACATCTCAATCTAAAGGGCTTAATGTGTGCATGTTGTCATCATGTACATGTGCAAACACAGAAACTCCCAGCCCAAGAAAAAAATAGTGATGAGCAGAGAAACAGTCACTTAGAAGAAAGTTGTCTTCATCCAACTAGTCTAGAAACTGAGTTGGCAACTTGTCTGACATGAGGCTTCTTTTCAAACTCTCCCAGCTGGACAAATTTGAGTCTTCATCTTCCCTCCCTTGTCCTCTCCAGTTGGGCAGGAGTTGGCCCTGGACCTGAATGGATGTCTGTTTCTGTAGTAGTATACTGCAGTAATGCTCCAACTTGAAGGAAGCTCTGCGCCAAAACCAGTGGTGGCACCAATGAGTGGCTGCCTCTAGCAGTGTTTCTTTGCCTGTGTCCTTCCCATGTGGAAACTGAGGGGACAAGTGCCCAGTAGTTGTGCTGTGCAGAGGCCTTAAGAGCTAGCATTCCAGGTGAGAGAAGTGGTTCACTGTGTGCAGAAAGCTAATTGTAATGTAGGTCAGACTGCTGTCACCTGATAGATTGGGCCACTCACTAAGCCAGTGGATCCTTTTGCATCTGCAGGAGAGCACATAACTATTGTTAAGTCAAGTCTGCAAATCAGTTTTGGAAAGAAGTAGTGTCTTTTATGTTTTTTAAACATCAAATAACAGTTTATTGGCAAAACCTACAATGAGCTGGGCGTGGTGGTGCACGCCTTTAATCCCAGCACTCAGGAGGCAGAGGTAGGAGGATTGCTGTGAGTTCAAGGCCACCCTGAGACTACAGGGTGAATTCCAGGTCAGCCTGGACTAGAGCGAGACCCTACCTCGAAAAAAAAAAACCTACAATGATTGCAGAAAGGCTTTCTTCTGTGAGACATTGCAGTGTCTCACTGGAGGGAGGGGACAGTAGGCAGCTGAAGAGCACTCCTAGGTGATGGTCTTGCTCAGTGTGTCTATCCTGTGGGCCACATACAGCTACAGCCAGTTTCTATAGCTTGCACGTTGAGAGTGGTTTTTACATTTTAGAAGGGAAGTGGGTTTTTTTTTTTTTTGTTGTTTGTTTCAGTTTTTTGAGGTAGGGTCTCACTCTAGCCCAGACTGACCTGACACTCTGTAGTCTCAGGCTGGCCTGGAACTCAAGGCCTCCTACCACTGTCTCCTGAGTGCTGGGATTAAACCACACCCAACCTAAAGGAGAGTTTTTAAATTTTTTTTATTTATTCACTTTCAGGCACAGAGAGAAAGAGAAAGAGAGAGAGAGAGAGAGAGCGCACCAGAGCCACCACCTTGTGGGTCTGGCTTATTTGGGTCCTGGGGAATTGAACCTGGGGCCTTAGGTACTGGAGGAAAGTGCCTTAACCTCTGAGCCATCTCTCCAGCCCTGTTTTTTTAAAAATATTTTATTTATTCATTTTCAAGCAGAGAGAGAGAGAGAGAGAGAGAGAGAGAGAGAGAGAGAGCGAACACCAAGGCCACCACCTTGTGGGTCTGGCATATGTGGGTACTGGGGAATTGAACCCAGGGCCTTATGCACTGGAGGCAAGTGCCTTAACCGCTGAGCCATCTCTCCAGCCCAAGGAGAGTTTTTAAAAGAAGTGGAAGATAGGAGATTGGTTCACAAGGCTTGAAGTTTGTAATTGCATCTGGATCTTTGCAAGAAAGTTTACCATTCTCTGTTCATTGATCTTGGGGTTAGAAAGGACCTTCCTTTTACATCTTTGAGTCATTTAAAAAAAATTTTTTTCTTTTGTCTTCTGTGGCACTAGGGATTGAACCAGGGCCTTGAACATGCTAGCACTTTTTTTTTTTTTTTTGAGATAGGATCTCCCTCTATCTCAGGCTGACCTGCAATTCACTATATAGTCTCTGGGTGGCCTCAAACTCACCCCAATCCTCATACCTCTGCCTCCCAAGTGCTGGGATTAAAGGCGTGCCCCATCGCACCCAGCTTTTTGGTTGGTTGGTTTGTTTTGAAAAAGGGGTCTCACTACATTGCCCAGGGTGGCCTTAAAACTTGTTCGTATATTCTAAGCATACTTTGAACTTGTGATTTTCCTGCCTCAGCCTGGAGGCCAGCTGGGTTTATAGGCCTGTACCACCTGACCTAGAAAGTCACATATCTTTGAAGAGCTGATGAAAGCTATTTTCCCTGGAGTAATATCAAACCACAAATACAGATTTCTGCTTGTAATTTCAAAACATTTCGAACTAATTTTTGCTTCTCAAAAAAAGGAAATCAAACCGTAATAAGGTCTTAGCCAGCTGTTTCTACTACCAAAGAACTATTATTTCCTGCTTTTTCTATGAAACTATAATGGATAGGATCCCCAGAGTTCACCCCTTTTCTCTGAATAGATCCTTAGTCTCTACTAAATACTCTGGGATGTCAGCACTCCATTGTTTGTAGTGCATTTCACAGAAGGCTCTGGCTTACATTGCCTCAGAAGTAGTTTCTATGGAGCCTCTTCATGACCTTTTTTCTTCCTTTGTGGCCATAAAAACAAATTCTGATTCTTCTGTAAGCACAAGTCTAAAGTTGGGCCACTTTCTGAATGTCTTTCTGCCTAGGTCTGTGCTACTCCTGAGCTCAAAGCTGAGGGAGGGGACCCTGTGCATCAGAGCAGTTCTTGCTGCTCATGATAACCATGACACTGCTGCTGCAGAACTCTCCCCCCCCCCCACTGCCTCAGGATGAGGCATGGGGTAGACTGGGCAAGAATCATTTTGACCCTCTGCTTCTCTGCAGGAAGCTGGAGCTGCCACCTGTGTCTGGACCTGCTGAAGGAGAAAGCTTCCATCTACCAGAACCAGAGCTCCTCTTGAAGTGCCGCCCAGCCCCACACATCCAAGGCTACTTCTCTCCTCAAACCCACCCACCTTCCCCTCCTCCCCTCTTCCAACATCCAGAGCCTTGGGTGGTTGTGCCAACCTGCCTTTGGCAATAGCAATTAGAGGTGGCTCCGAGCCCTCAGGGAGTAAGGAGCAGCACGCTGCCCCAGGGCAGATCTGTGGGCCCAGCTTCTCTCTGCTCTCCATGAAGTGCATTCACTCTGCTTGCCTTGGGCCCAAGGCCCTGGTGATCACAGGGTTCAAATGGCGTCCTCTGAGAAAGGCTGGGAGAGCAGCTCGCTTGTCTCAGCCTGGTCTGCCCCCCACTCTGGTCTCCTGGGTTTCCTTCCCCCAGAGGCAAGGCAGGCCTGGGAGCAGCTGGGAGTGAACAAACTGAGATGACCCTTGCCAGTAAGTCGCCTGTGCTGCTTTGCCTTGCCTCCTGCTGTGCCCTAACCCTACCCTGTCACACCCAGGGACTAGCAGCTTCACCTGTCCTTCCTGTGCTTGGCTGGCTCACTCACGGGTGGTCTCTGACAACTCAAGCATTCCCCACCCTCAAAACTTCCTGTCTTCTGCCTCCCTCCTTATTCCCTTTGGTTTTATGGGGAGAGGGGATGTGCCAAGGGGCCAGGTCAGCAGTTTGGGGGCCACAGGGAAATGTTGGATAATGTGCCTGTTTTTTAACTTGATAAAAAGCCTACCTCCAAAACCTCCTTTATGTTCTTCCTGGACCTGGGCATTCAGCCTCCTGTCCTTAACTGAATCAGGAGCCTCTGTCTCCTGCCTGTGTATCCCGGCTCCCAGGTCTCAGGGAGGCTACAGACACACCTCCTTCCCTTGCACACTAGCTAGCAGCTGGTAGGTCTTCATGCCCCAGTTCCTCAGTTTTGCTTAGTGGAACTGACATTAAGTAGGAGGGGGGACAGTCCATGTCAGGACACTCTGGAAAGGCCTTTCCCCTTGGCTGTGGGCAGGTCCTAACTGTTGCTTTGGACAAAGTTGAGGCACCTCCCCTCTTTAGTTCATGCATTATAAACATTAGCAAAATAAACATTTTTACACAGAGCCCTCTGCTGGGTGGTTTGTCTGTTTAAAACTTTTCCTTGGAACCATGTATTTTTGTTTTTTTTTTTAACATTTTAAATGAACTTTTTCTCCCAAAGCAAACAAGAGTTTTGTTAAACTCCACTATGTAGAACAGATAGAAAATTGGTTATTTTGTTAGTTTTGTTATATAACTTCAAGTTTACAATAATTTCATATTAAAGAACAAGCTGTTTTGATCAATACAAATTTTGGGCTAAAATCAACTTTAGAATCCTGTTTATTTCTGTGCTTTGGTTGGTCTGGGAAAAACTCTGCTAGACTTGAATATGTAGCTTGAAGTGTAACAACTTTATAACAGTTGGCATAGCAGTGTTAGATACTTAAAATGGAGCCAGAAGCTTGCTTATTATAAAGATAAAAGGATGATAACAAATCAATGATGTCATCATGGGACAATGAAAGCTTTTGCACAAATGAGGGAGTCTGATCCTTTAGCTGAACTAAACATTTTTGTTGGTTTTTTTTAAAGGTAGGGTCCTCACTCTAACCCAGGTTGGTCTCCTGGAACTCACAGCAATCCTTTTACCTCAGCCTCCCAAGTGCTGGGATTAAAGGTGTACACCACCATGTCTGGCCTTGAACTGAATATTTGCATTGTTACATAGTGGATCTTGTTATACAGCTCATGAGTATGTTCTGAGGTTATTTTAGGCAGGTTCTCACAGTGTAACTCGGGCTGGCTTCAGACACAGCAGTCCTGGAGAGTGTCACCAGGCAAGGTTTAAATTTTGTATTGTGTGGGGTGGTGTGCATGAGTGCCACTGCACTTGTGGAGGCCACAGGACAAACTCAGGATGTTCTCTCCCACCTCTTGTTTTGCCACTGTGAATATCAAATTGTCCAGCTTCCCAGTTTTGGGACTCCTGATCTCCCCTCCCGTTGCGTAGGTTTCTGGGATTACAGACTGGTGTGCTACTTTCCAGGCTTTATGTGAGTACTGGGGAATCTGAAAACTCCAGTCCTCAGGCTTGCATAGCAAGCACTTCAATTTTTAAAATACTATAGTCATATTTATGGGTCATCTGAACTGTCCCCAACTTTTTCTGGAACATCCTGAAATATCCATTTTGCCTATTGAAAAGCTAATAAGCCCAGGGCTATTGCACTTAAGTAAATAAATAGAATGCCAAGGTTGGGTATGGGTGGCTGTGCACTGCTGGTCCTCCCTAAGTAGGCCTGTAGTAGAGGGAGTTGGGTGGCAGTCCTATTTATTTTTCATATTGTCAATAATTAGACACGTTGCACGAACAAGTCTTAACGATGGTACCCCTAAGGACCAGAAAGAGATGTGAAAATTTTGGGAGATTAGAGACAGCATCAGCTAACGGAGTGGGTGGGGTAGGAAAGGCAGAGAGGTGAGGACCCAGCTGTATAAGGTATTCATTCCGTTCAGGACCAAATGTTAGCAAGAAGAGAAATTAGATTTTGAGTTTAGGAATTTGAATCTTGTCAAGAGGCACCCAAACAAAAATTCGCCCTTTCAGGCCTGTCCCTTCCTTGAGGCCAGCGCTGTCCATAGTCACCAGCTTTTGTGTGGCTTGAGGCGTGCATCCATTTCCTTTCATCACGTTTCCAGAGCAAATCGGGGTTGCCTGGAATTACCGCCACGCAGGCCGCTAAGGACTACGTACACCTGCAGAACCGCGTCCTCCCGCCCCCTTCGCCCCGTCCGTGGCGTCCAATGAGACGTGGTCAGGGGCGGGCCAGCCGGCTCGGGGCGATCTTACTGGCTGGGGTGGGGCTTAGGCGGGAGCGAGCCCCGGGCAGCTCTGCGAAGCTGGGCGCGGGCACGGAGCTCCCCGCGGTTCGCGCGCGCCCGCCTTCCCGCCCGAGCAGTCCCTCGACGACCCTCCCCTGCTCTGCCGTCGCCTCCTTCGGTGACTGGGGATCCGGAGCCGGCCCGGAGTAGGGGCGGGAGCCTGAGGTGGGTGCGGAGCGGGAGGCTGTGTGGGCGGGTCGGCGCCTGGGTCCGTCCATCCGATGGACTTCGGGTCGAGGTGGGGCCGGACCAGCCTGGGCTCAGAGCCCAGCTCTGAGCCGGCCTGGGTCCTGGGTGCTCGCCCCTGCTCCCAGGACACTCCGCCCCCCTCACTGCCCGCTGCCTCCACGCCCGCTGCCCTTTGTCACCTTTGCACTCTTGGCCCTGCACTCCCCCTTCCCTCCCCCTCCAGGCGGGATCCTCGCCCAGCCTAGCTGCCTCTGCGTCCTCAGCACCAAATTAGGCTGGCTCCTTCAGACCCCATCCTCCCGGCTTCGTGGTCTGTACCGTCTACTACACCTGCTCACCACAACTCCCTGGTCCTTCACTCCAATAGCCTCATCTAAACCCAGCCCAGGCCTTCTTCCCAGTCTCTGGGCGAGGGGGGGGGGTCCTCCCCTCATTGTTTCCTACACCTGCCCAGCTCAACCCCAGCCTCTCTGTCCATGCTCCTTTGTTGTCCCTGCAGCAGTCCCCTGGACTATTCATCTTTCTCCCCCAGTGGTGCCCAGGGACACCCCTGCCAGCTCTGCTGTGGCAGCCAGGATGACACCCAGCCCATTACTCATTCAGCCTGTTTTCCTCCCTCTTTCAGCTGGCCCAGTATGCCAGCCACTCACCCTGTCCTTGTGTGTCCTCTTCCTTCCTGTGTTTTCCCTCATCCTTCCTGGCCTCAGCCCACAGGAGTCTCCTGCTTTCCTTCCCCAACAGGTACCCTGGAGGAACCATGGAGCTGAACAGCAAGAAGAAGCTTCATGCCTTGTCCCTAGCCCAGAAGATCCAGGTGCTGGAACTCCTGGATGAGTCCAAGATATCCCAGTCAGAAGTGGCCCGTCGCTTTCAGGTCTCCCAGCCCCAGATCTCACGCATCTGCAAGAATAAGGAAAAGCTGTTGGCAGACTGGTGTAGTGGCACAGCCAACCGTGAGCGCAAGCGCAAGCGAGAATCCAAGTACAGTGGGATCGATGAGGCGCTTCTCTGCTGGTACCACATTGCCCGGACCAAGGCCTGGGACGTCACGGGACCTATGCTGCTCCACAAGGCCAAGGAACTGGCTGATATCATGGGCCAGGATTTTGTGCCCAGCATCGGCTGGCTGGTCCGCTGGAAACGCCGGAACAATGTAGGCTTTGGAGCTCGCCATGTCCTTGTCTCTACATTCCCCCCTGAACCACTTCCCCCAAGGCTTCCATCACAGGCTCCGTTACCTCTTTCCCTTAAAGACTTCTCCCCAGAAGATGTTTTTGGCTGTGCTGAGGTGCCCTTGATGTATCGGGCAGTGCCAGTGCCCAACAGGGCATTTGCCTGTGATCGGGTGCAGGTGCTGCTGTGTGCCAATAGCAGGGGTACAGAAAAGCGGCAGGTATTGGTGAGTGGGATCCAGGCTGCCTCAAGATGCTTCTTTGGGGTCAGCAGTGAGGCACTGCCTGCCTCCTACTACCGTGACCCAGGCATCCCCTGGGCAGAGTGGCTGACGCAGTTGGACCAGGACATGGCGCAGCAGGGGCGACAGGTTGCCTTGCTGCTGGCTGCTGGAGTGGTGGAGGAGTGGAGCAGCCCACCTGGGCTTCAGCACGTGAGACTCCTGCCTCTGTCCGCTTCCAGCACCACCCCTTCCTTGCCTGGCTCCGTTGTCTGGGCCTTTAAGGCTCATTACCGGCACCGTTTGCTGGGAAAGCTGGCTGCCATGCAGAGAGGGAGGGAGGGCGCCTTGCTGGCTGAGGCTGGGGCTGGCATCACCGTGCTGGATGCTCTACATATGATGGCAGCGGCCTGGGCCAAGGTGCCTCCTCAGCTCATTTTGAACAGTTTCATTCAGGAAGGACTTGCTCCAGGCAAAACACCACTGCCCCTAGACAAAGACTTGGAGATACCACCAGTCCCCAGTGGGCTTAGCCCAGAGGAATTTTCACGCTTTGTGGACCTGGAGAGTAAGGAGCCTGGGCCTGGAGTGTGCAAAGAGGAGACAGGCACTGAAGACGAGGAGGGAAGTGGAGAAGATGGCTTCGAGTCCCTGCCTACCAAAGTTGATGCCCTGCGGGCCCTGGGCACCTTGAGGAGGTGGCTTGAATGCAATGGCACCTCCCCAGAGTTCTTTGAGAAGTTCTATGACTGTGAGGCAGAGGTGGAGCGGCTCTGCTGCGTGTGAGGGCGACTTGGCTGCCATCAGAGGCCTCTCCTGTTTCCCATGGAAACGCCTCTCCAGAAGGCACACCAGCTCTTTCCTGTGGAAACAGTATGTAAAAGGTCGTAGAGGGAGGGAAATTGAGACAGACGCCAAGTCTAAGGTCAGAGTGAAAGTCACCCAAGCCGAAGAAGAAACTCTAGAGTGTTTGGAGGCCAGGATGTGGGAAGGTGGGACTTGGGCTTCATGACAGTGACTGTATCCCTTGAATTTTGTGTCAAGAGCAGTTTTGCTCCTGGAAATAAACATTTTTAAGATTGAGGATTTTCAAGTCTTATGTGAAAACTTGACTGCAGTGTCCCTATGGATGATGAATAGGAATCCTCCCTCCAGAATTCCCGTAGCCTGGACCCTCATGAGAAGGGACACTTGAGGACAGACAGGTCTCAGGATGGTCCCAGACATTGTGTGTTTGGGGTAAGGATGGGAGGCAGGCCAGGAAAACAATTTAGGGTGGTCATTCATTTGTTCATTTCACCACAGTGCGGAGGCCTCCGTGTGACAAGATTGCAAAGGTGGCATCTCTGCTGAGCAGGTTAGGAAGGGCAGTGATGGTCGAGTAGGATTAAGGGTCCCATAGAGCTTGGGGAGACCCTGCAGAGGTGGGTTAGAGCTGGAGGATAGGAGTGGGAAGGATGCCAGGCCAAGGGACAGCAGGCACAGACTGGCTGGAGAAAGGACACAGTCAGGAGGCATGATGGACTCCACGGAGGGGGTGTTCTGAGAGCCTTCCTCACTGGGATTGCTGGAATGCTCCATGGGCTGGAGGACTATGAGTTTTTTATGGGAGGGGGCAATTACTCTGAATATTTCCCCTATCGTGGTTCTTAAAATCTTTCCACCTGCTCTTCCACAAAGTTCCCTGAACCATGGTGGGTGAGTTTTAAGTCTGCTTTAGTGTTGAATGCATTGGAGTCTCTGGGTTTCTACTTTGGACTGTTTGAGTATCCTCCGAATCTGTCTCCACTACCCTTGTATAGTCTTTTGTTTGTTTGTTTGTTTCTGTTTTTGTTTTTTAGGTAGGGTTTCATTCTAGCTCAGGATGACCTGGCACTCACTCTGTAGTCCCAGGCTGGCCTCAAACTCACAGTGATCCTACCTTAACCTTTTGAGTGCTGAGGCTAAAGGCTGGCCCTTATTATCTTGAAGAAAGAGGAAAGACTTGACAAGTAAACACACAACCACAGTCATTTTGGATAGTGACAAGTATTAAGTGGAAAAATTAAATAGTTGTACCAGATAAGGCTACTGGGGAGGGCAGTCAGTAAATGGTGTTGACTCCTGTAGAACTGAGGACTGCTCACAGCTCCTGGGAAGCACATTCTACTCTAGTTCTGTGACTTCACCTCCTACAAGCAAGCAAGATCACAGCACATTATCATCCATCCTACAAAAAGGTTCTCCTCAAAGAGGGCAGTAAATGCAAACATGTCTGTAGAAGGAAGATACCAAAGTGGGCCCTCGACTGATGACTGGCAGGAGAGTGGCCAAGTGTAGAGGGCTTGGAGAAGCGAGCAGGACTCTGGGCCAGGCAGCATTGCAGTTCGTCCTGAGTGAGCTAGGAAGACTTTTGGAGGGTGGAGGGAGTTTAGAAAAAGAGAATAGAAGCTGGGCGTGGTGGCGCACGCCTTTAATTCCAGCACTCGAGAGGCAGAGATAGGAGGATCACTGTGAGTTCAAGGCCACCCTGAGACTACATAGTGAATTCCAGGTCAGCCTGGGCTAGAGTGAGACCCTACCTCGGAAAATCAAAAAAAAAAAAAAAAAAGAAAAAAGAAAAAAGAAAAAGAGAATAGAATGATAGATCTATATACATCTATCTATCTATCTATCTATCTATCTATCTATCTATATATGTAACTAATCCTTGTGCTGGAGAAATGGCTCAGCAGTTAAAGATGCTTGCTTAGAAAGGCTTATGGCCTGGGTGAGATTCACCAGTATCCATGTAAAGCCAGATGCACAAACTGGTGCATGTATTGGGAATTTGTTTTCAGTGTCAAGACGCCATAGTGTGCCAATTCTCTTTCTGTTTGCAAATACATAAATAAAAATTATATTTTTTGCCAGGCATGGTGGCGCACACCTTTAATCCCAGCACTCAGGAGGCGGAGGTAGGAGGATCAGAGAGATGGCTCAGCAGTTCAGGCACTTGCCTCCTGTGCCTAAGGCCCCAGGGTTCAATTCCCCAGGACCCACATGGGCCAGACCCAAAAAGTGGTGGCCCTGCTGCTCTCTTTCTCTCTCTCTCTCTTTCTGTATCTCTGCTTGAAAATGAATAAATAAAATATTTTTTTAAAAAAATCTCTCTCTAAACCGGGCGTGATGGCGCACACCTTTAATCCCATCACTTGGAGGCAGAGGTAGGAGGATCACCATGAGTTCAAGGCCAGCCTGAGACTACAGAGTGAATTCCAGGTCAGCCTGGGCTAGAACAAGACCCTACATTGGAAAACTAAAAAAAAAAAAAAAAAAAAAGGCAAAAGACCAGCATGGTGGCACTCATCTTTAATCCCAGCACCAGGGAGGCAGAGGCAGAAGGAGCCTGGGACTACAGAGTGAGTTCCAGATCAGCCTGGCCTAGAGTGAGACTCTACCTCAGAATGGGTACACCAGGGGCTCCTCCACAGAAAACTCTAGACACAAGCACCACTTTGTATACCTGGCTTACATGGAAACTAGATAATTGAATTTAGGCAGTCAGGCTTT